>SEMN01000228.1:717545-807087 GCA_005408345.1 Macquaria australasica
GCTCCCTCTTCTCTCAACACCACAAACACCACGAGGTGATTCATGTCGTCATGTGACAATATTCACTCCAGTGATCCATAAATCCACCGTTCATTGCAGTGAAACCTGTATCACATGTTCAAAATTTCTTGCTTGTAAGGATTTTTCTGACGCTCTTATCCAAAGCAACGTGCAGTAGATTTACTGTCCGCCATTTTATTTGAGTCTACAAATTCTGAAAGGGCTCAATATAGTGGCCAATAAAATTCCCACAAACTAATGTAAAAAGTAGTGTCCAAGCTGATATGATTAGTTGACAATTAGTCGATTGACTGGCAACTGATTTGATAATCGATTCATTGTTTAAGTAAGCAAAAATTCACAAAAATCTCTTGTCCCAGCTTCTCCGATTTGAGCATTTGCTGCTTTTCTTTGTCTTATGTGAACGTAAAATGAACATCTTTGGGTTTGGGACTGTTGGTCGGACTAAATAATTTGAATTTGACACTGGAAGACTTTAGCTTGAATCTCTGGGGTGTTGTGATGAGCATTTTACACTTTCTTCTGACACTTTAAAGACCAAACGATTGATTGATTAATCAAGAAAATAATTATAGTTGCAGCCCTAGAACACTACTTTCTGCTAACAATCCCAGAATGCAATGTGACGCATTTTATAGATTCAAAGAGTACAGTCATTTGACACTACACCTGTTAGTGATGACACAAAATAATAATACATTTTAAGTGTCCGACATCTCACTTTGCTGCTCATTAGTGAGTAATCTCCTGAGAGTATAGGGGAGTCCTGCTGGCTCCCCACACACATGAATGGCATGAAAATAATTTACTGATACAGATCTGAGAGTGTTTATGAACATATTACAGCCATTTCTTATATACTGAAGTCTTTTTGGGACAGTGGGCGTCGAGTAACCTTCAATTCCAACTACAGCCAGTCCGCTAAAATGAACTCAGAGTCCAGTGCTGCTCTGGGGGGGTCCACAATATGAAAGTGAGAAACTTCTATACTTTCAGTAGAAAACATTTCTTGACAACACACAAACAGAAACAATGCTACTCCTAGTCAATCATATGACAGACCTTTAGGAACAGACAAACTTACATTAGCTAACATACCGTGTGATATTGTTTTGGTATAAAATGTTGGATAGAAAGACGGGAGACGAGTGATCCCTCAGAGAAAACTTCCAAGTGTTGGCAGAGAAAGAAACAAGTCAAAAGCCACAACACATTGTTAGCATGAAGACTGATTTTGTTAAACTGATCAGAAAAACCCACCAGCCCACTTAACTCTGCTGAAAGATGTGATAAAGCACAAATGTAATTTTCACTGAGAGGAAAGGTAGATATGTTCGATTCGATATGGCAACGTTTGATAGACTATTTCAATAAGATAAACCCATGACTGGTAATTGATAACACGGCGTTATCTGCGGTGATATCTGTGACATCTCTTTTTTTCTTTTGTCTGTTTGTTTTTTCTCTTCCTTGCACTAATAAATGTACAAAAGAAATAAATAAGATATGCAATTTTATTTTTAAGCACAATAACCTAAAAAACAAAGCAGGATCAGTAATGATCGGTGCTTTGAAGATCGGTAATGTATATTCTTTGTCAAAAAGCTGCGCCAACAACGATGGGAAACACCACAGACCTGGTTTATCACCTGAAGCATCACCATCTAATAAAGCACGGAGAGTGCAAACGCTCAGTCTCACACCAGCAGTGAAATCCACCTCCTGGAACAAGCAGAGAGGCGTTCAGAGAAACAACAGCCATAAAGTGTAGCGTTACTATCTGCTTCTGCCAGAGTTACAACCTCAGACACAGAAGAAGGAGCTTTCTTCCATTCTTTCCTGTTAAAAGGGTTTTTGGGGAGTTTTTCCTCATGTGAAACGAGGGTTTAAGAACAGAGGGTGTTGTCTGCTGGACAGATTGTAAAGCCCCCTGAGGCAAAGTGTGACTTGTGATTTTGGGCTATATGAATAAATTTGATTTGACTTGACAGACACCACACATGCCTTTGCTTATTTTTTTTATGCAAAAGACACAATGCTGTTTGACTATTTGCATTATCAATTAATCTGCTGATTATTCTCTTGATTCATCGATTTGTCATTTGGTCTACAAAATGTAAGAAAATAGTGAAAAATGGCCATCACAGTTTACTTAAAGAGAAAGGTGATATAATCAAAATGCTTGTTATGTCCGACCAACAGCAATAAACCCAAAGATATTTGGTTTACATTGACGTAACGACAAAGAAAAGCAGAAAATCCTCACCTTACACAGAAGCTGTAACTGGTTGCTACTTTTGCTTAAAAAACGACTTTTAAATATCAAAATAGCTGATTATTTGTATTTATCGACTAATGGTTTCAGCTCTAAAATCTACTATTAGGGAATTTTAAGCTTAAGGGAATCAAGAGAAATATTGAATTGATTTATACTCTGATACATATCTGTATCAACTGTTTTGAGAGAAAACTTTTTCCTTTTTTGTCCAGCTCAATAACACAATAACTTCCTCCTCCTCCTCATTTCAGATACCCAATTATTCCACCAGACAGAAGCTTTTCATTTGAGTGTCTGATCGGGGTTTCAAAAGGACCGTTCTGTATAATCAGCAAATGAGTAGCTGGTTAAGTGTTGTTCACTGTAATTTAGTCATCAGCGCGGCCGGGCGGCGTTTGTTATGCTTGCCTTCAGAGGATGCGTGTCAAAGCTGTCAGGCTGGGGGGGGGGGGGGGTATGAGCTGTCACATAGCACATGCAGAAATATAACCAGCTCACACACATTTCCACACACAAACACATGATGCCCGCAGGCTCGTGTGCACACACTGTAAACCTCTCAGGACGTGGAGGTGGAGTATTTTTATATTTACAGTCAAACTTTAAGATACAATACATGACCATAACATGACAGATTCTCACAGGTCACTTTAAACAAATTTCTCGTCTCGTGTTTATGAAGTCCTGTCCTGCCTTGTGTAAAGACGTTTTTACAACTCATGCTAACAATTTAGTAAATCATGCTGTCAAGTTACTACACAGAAGCAGAAACTGAAGTTAAGGTTGCTGTGTTTTCATAGTGTTGCCTACAAATACTGAATTCATTCCTTCATATTATTATATCATTGATTATCACATTGATTACATTTGTCCTTCTACCCTACACTCTTTTTTAATACAGTTGTGATGCTACACTAGATGTTTTTTCAGAAATAGTAATCAGCTTTAGCTGCTGGACAAACACCACAGTGTTGACTGATGTAGAGCAAAATACACAGTCAGGCCGTGGGAATTGCAATCTAAATCAACAACCTGAATTTAATGCAGAGATACGTGAATATACATCAGATTTTCTTCCTGTTTGCCTATTAAACAACATTGTTTTATCTTTGTTAAAATGTCCACAATATGATTTAACAAGACTAAGAGTCTACAGCCATGCTAACAGCTCTGTGAGGTACAATGTTTACCATGTTCACCATCTTAGTTTAGCCTTTTAGCATGCTAATGTTTCCTAATTAATACAATACACTGTGCAGCTGAGGCTGATGGTAAAGTCATTGGTTTATAACCAAACACCTGCAAAACTAAAGTGTTGGACAGAAAAGTCAGGGGATCATCAGAGTCATTAGGATTCATCCTCTGGGGAACACGAATGTCTGGACCAAACTACATGGTAATCCATCCAGTAGTTGTTGAGATTTTTCAGTCTGGACCAAAGTGGTGGACCACCGACAGACAGACAGACCGACAGACCAACAGACCGACAGACCGACAGACAGACATCCTAAGAACCTTGCTGCTAGAATGGCTAGAAAGCAACTTAGCAGCAGCTGAAAATCTTGTCTTTCCTGACCTTCGGTGGATAACTTGATGCATTACTGTACTCCAGGGTGTGGTCAGTGCACCGTGACATCACTGTTGGGTGTGGTTACAGGTGCAACAAAGCGTACTTCTGATGACATCAGAGGAGGCGAAACAGACTTGAAACTTTCGACAAGAGAGGGCAGTGAAACACTGCTTTCAGCCTGGTATGAAGTTACTCCTTAACTCTGTTATGTTCTCACAAAGTACAATTCTCCATGATATCTGTCGGGCCGTGTACAAGTTCGACTGATCCAAAGCCTAAAAAAAAAAAATCATACATTTCATTCAGCTCCAGCAGGGGTGTTATAATAAGCTTATTGGTCCTGGGTCACAAATGTAGACGCAATGTCACGTCTAAAGCCAATTTGTATGTGATTCAAGTTACAAACTGGAGTTCCCATTCATGCAATATAATCCTGTAATTTGAGCAAATAAGACTTGATATCCCTAGTGATGTCTGCGCTGTTCGGGCTGCGCACCCAGCATGCACAAGTCATAGTAAATGGGTAATATGTGAAACAATGTGTGGTGCTAGCTGTGCCTGTAACACAAACCAATCTTACACTGATACATCTGCAGACATAACAACATAAATAAATACAACACACACAGAGGTAGTGCAGCCTCTCTCCTGTCACAGGAATATACATTTTTTACCTGCGACAGAGTGCACACTGGAAGCTGCACTCTGTGCCCTGATATGTGACAGTAATGCCATCTGATAGGCTGTTCTCTACCAGAGATGTCACTGAAATAGCAATCCCTTATCAAGGGCAAAACGTTACAGCTGTAAGAAAAAAAAACCTGGAGATGAATATCTGTGATTCAGTCTGTCAGGGAAAGTTGTCAAATTAGACTCTGAATGTATTTCCCACTGCACTAGAAACACCAGAAGACCTTGAAGTAACCTCCTCACACACATATACACACACTCAAGCACACATTGCAAAATCCCAAACCCCATGACAATTCTTAATGCCTTTCCTATGGTATCTTAAGAGCTACAACAAAGGCCATTTGAGGTAAAAAAAATAAAAAAATCAGTCCATGCTTTTATGTAGCACAACAAACAGCTCATTCAGAGACGTCTTGTACAAAACCAAAAGGGCTACTGGGAAACTGGAAAGATGCAAGAGCATGTCTGCAAAAACAATCTGTGTGTTTAATATTGCTCTCAAATCTACCCACTGCTGCAGTGAACGCTGCAGCCTGAGAAGCTGATTGGCTGCTGCGTCCAACGAGCTGGGAATCAAACGTTCAACGAGCAGCACACACACCTGCTTCAGAGGAACCTTTAAAGTATAACAGTGGGTTCTTGCAGACGTTCTTTCAAGTGGAGACACAAGAGATACAGAATATCTTTATGAGCTTTAACACAGAACAAAATGACGGATATCTTCACTCCAGTCTCCATCTCTGTTAAACGTTAATAAAACTTTATTCACGGCAGACATTTTGACCTTGTAAAGCAGGAAAAGAACAGGTGTAACTAATAACATTAACAATGGCTCCATTTAGTAAGCTGTCCCAGTGAGCCAACATGTATACGCCAATAGCAGGAACCTGGACTGACACAGCTAAATAGAATGGAGCCATGATTAATATTAATCGTTATACGTGTGTTAGACGAGTATAAATGTCTGCTCTGAGACAGATATATACGCTGAAGAAACGTAACAAGTCCCTGGTGGGACTTAAAGAACCACTTCACCAATTTTGTATGTCAAAGTCAATTTCCTGCTCACGGTGAGTACTGCTCAGCTAATAAAAACACTTGTATCACATCGTCTTTACCAAGTCTGAAAAAATAATGCTGGTGATGTATCAGCTTGGGGTTGGAGATACTTTTTTAACCCATTATCGTACAGTTTACCAGATGTTTGATTTCAGCCCTCTCTCCCTCCTCTCCCTTTTGTCTAATAAAGTCGAAATGCAATAAAAATCACATTTAAAACCTCAGCGGACAAAGATGCCTCCTCTAATGTGGTAAAAATGATTAACAATACAGCGCACACTCGCAAATACACACACAAATATGGAGAACCAACAGAAAGCTGCATCTGCTCTGTCAGTAATGTCACTCGTGCAGCTCAGCGTCATCTATTATTGGAGCTATTGGCTAATAATAAGGGCTCTGTGTGTGTATCTGCATGTGTGTGTGTGCCGATCATTTAAAAAAATAATGCATACTTGGTGTGAAAATTGTGATATTTATGTTGTGTAGTGTCTGGCCCTTCACTAGTGCAGAGGAGTTTAAATGATCACTGCCAGAGCGCCCACATTAGCAGACCCGAGGTCATTATCAGCACTTTATGTGCAGAAACTGTCAGCTGGAGAAGAAACTGGGAACGGCTGCTGCTACTGAGAGAAATGTGACGCAGTAGTTTCCAATTAAGCTGATCTATTAGAGAAAAGCAGCCATGGTCTCTTCCAGGAGAGAGGTTCTCTCTGCTTATTCCCTCCATTTTTCTTCCACTTGTCTTGTACTCAGCTTCTGGAGGCTGGAATACAAAAATACTGATGACACAGGCCCTGAAAAAAACATACAAGGCTGCTTCACTTTTCTACTTTTTATTGTTAGACTACTTTTTCTTTTTTAGCAAAATTCATTTTTTCCTCCAAGCCTATTACATATAATTTGTCTTCATACTGAAAAAGAAAAATCTCCTTGCACAAGCAATACTTTATGATAGTCATCAGCACCTGTCCTCCAACAACAACAGGCATATTCTCCTATTAAATTATCGTCTATTCCCCTTCCAAAGTCCTCACGTTTCTCTTTTCTGTGTTTGTGAATCTGCCAGAAGAAATCCGAGTTTAAGGTATAAGAGCAGCAAGAGAAAAACAAACTGTAGCAACATGAGTTGGAAGACTTTTAAAGGGTAATTCCTGTATTTTTAAACCTGGGCCCTATTTCTTACATATTTTGGGGTGTAAATGACTAATAGGAGCAAAAGATTTGGAATTGGTCCAGTAGATTGCCTCCGCTGGCACCTGCAAAATGGGCTGCAATGGCTCCAACGTAATCCTTTGGGGCAAATGCGTTCCTGCAAGTCCCCCCACCAAAAGTGCTTGTTTTTACCACCGACTCTGGCTCAGACTGACTGTGTCTGCGAACGGGCTGCATTGGCTGCAAGATAATCCTTTGGGGCAATTGCGCCCGTCAAAGTCCGTCCACTAAAAGTGCTTGTTTTTGCCACTGACTCTGGCTCAGACTGTTATTCTAAGTGTCTGACAACTTTATAGAAAGGATCCCTACAGAGACAGACTGTTTTGTTAAAAGAGTAAGATCCTTTTGTCTTCCTGCAACATCTCAACCTCTCGTGAGATTTCAGAGAGACTTTTCCTTGAGCGAGACTTTCTGTTTCTGGTTAAACAAAAAGGATCTTACTCTTTAACAGACAGGTCTGTCTCTGTAGGGATCCTTTCCATAATGCTGTCAGACACTGAGAATAATCAGTTGTGTGACTTTCTACACAACAACAAGCTGTTTGAGGATTTTCAGTCAGGATTTAGAGTGCATCATAGCACAGAGACAGCACTGGTGAAAGTTACAAATGACCTTCTAATTGCATCCGACAACGGACTTGTCTCTGTACTTGTCTTACTAGATCTTAGTGCTGCATTCGATACCATTGACCATCACATTCTATTACAGAGACTAGAACATTTAATTGGCATTAAAGGCACCGCACTAAGCTGGTTTAAATCCTATTTATCAGATCGATATCAGTTTGTACACGTTAATGATGAATCCTCTATGCACGCCAAAGTTAGTCACAGAGTTCCACAAGGTTCTGTGCTTGGACCAATTCTATTTACCTTATATATGCTTCCTTTAGGCAATATTATTAGGAAACACTCCATAAATTTTCATTGTTATGCAGATGATACCCAATTATATTTATCGATCAAGCCAGATGAAACCAATCAATTAGCTAAACTTCAAGCATGCCTTAAGGACATAAAAACCTGGATGACCTGCAATTTTCTGATGTTAAACTCAGACAAAACCGAAGTTATTGTACTTGGCCCCGAACACCTTCGAAACACATTATCTAAAGATATAGTTTCTCTAGATGGCATTGCCCTGGCCTCCAGCACCACCGTAAAGGAATCTCGGAGTTATCTTTGATCAGGATATGTCCTTTAACTCCCACATAAAACAAACTTCAAGAACTGCCTTTTTCATTTACGTAACATTGCAAAAATCAGGCACATCCTATCTCAAAAAGATGCAGAAAAACTAGTCCATGCATTTGTTACGTCTAGGCTGGACTATTGCAACTCTCTATTATCAGGCTACCCCAATAAATCCCTTAAGACTCTCCAGCTGATTCAGAATGCTGCGGCACGTTTACTGACAAGAACCAGAAAAAGAGATCATATTTCGCCAATATTAGCTTCTCTACACTGGCTCCCTGTAAAATCCAGAATGGAATTTAAAATCCTTCTCCTCACCTTCAAAGCCCTAAATGTTCAGGCACCATCATATCTTAAAGAGCTCATAGTACCCTATTACCCCACTAGAGCACTGCGCTCCCAGAATGCAGGGTTCCTTGTGGTTCCTAGAGTATCTAAAAGTAGAATGGGAGCCAGAGCCTTCAGCTTCAGCATTACCAAAGCTATTGCCTTACATCTCTATGTGGAACTGTACTGTGCTGCTGTATGTTCTCTTTCCTCCTGCTCCCCCCCCCCCCCCCTCCCCCCCTCCCTCTTCAACTCAACCGGTCGAGGCAGATGACCGCCCACCCAGAGCCTGGTTCTGCTCAAGGTTTCTACCTGTTAAAAAGGGAGTTTTTCCTTGCCACTGTCGCATAGTGCTTGCTCATGGTGGGAACTGTTGGGTCTCTGTAAATATAAAGAGTCGGTCTAGACTTGCTCTACTCGAAAAAGTGCCCTGAGATAACTTTGTTATGATATGGCGCTATATAAATAAAACTGAATTGAAGCCGAGCCAGAGTCAGTGGCAAAAACAAGCACTTTTAGTGGACGGACTTTGACGGGCGCAATTGCCCACGAGGATTATCTTGCAGCCAATGCAGCCCATTCACAGACGCCAGCCGAGGTGATCTACTGGAGCAATTCCAAAACTTTTTGTACCTATTAGTCATTTAGACCCCAAAATATGTGTATAAAAAACAAAAAATCCCTGAATTACCCTTTAATCCACGTACGTCCGACTACATATTAACAGTCTCGTAAGTGATAAGTCAGATGCACCCGGGAGCCAAAGCAGGTCAAATCAGTACAATTTTAAAGTGGATGGAAAGACTAATGAGTGTCCTATAAAAAATGCGGAGAGATTCTACATGCTTTTTACCAGACACGACTTGCAAAAACAGAAGTGCATTTTTTCATTATGAATGGAGTTGAGTGCCAGTGCGAGTGACTCTCCTGATCACGGCATCCACCTCACTGACTAAACATCTTAAACCACCTCGCAGTGGAGTTTTTGATCAGCCTTCGTAGTTCCAGAGGCTTCACTGAATAAATTCAACAACATCCGCAGACAGCCAAGATTATCTCGGGTCAGCTTTAGGGAGCCGAGAGCGCCAAATGAACTGAGATTTATTGTTAATAACAATAAATGCTGTGGCGTGTCGTCAATGTTTCTGTGAAAGGGAAGTCCAAGGTTTTTTTATTAGACACCAAAACTAAAACTTCTTTCCCTGTCGCACTTCTTTATCCTCAGATCTCACCTGAGGCTGTAGTTACAAAAGTCGCTCTTAAAGTTCTCTATGACAGTACTGTCCAACAAAATAAATAACTACATCTATATACCTAATTAGATATCAATGAAATAAGTTTCCATGTCATCATGTTGGAGCAGTTTTTGCCAAACAGGCTGCAGGATGAAGAGTGAGCAGAGTTAGGAAGTGTCCTTGAATATGAACCTAAATCTGTGCCAGCTCCACAGGTGCTGCTCTCAGCCTACACTCATCCCAAGAACCATTAGATCCCCTTCAAACTGGACAATCTATACTTCATGAAGACACTGTGAGACACAAGCTGTGTTCAAACTCCACGCTGGGAAATGGAGATACACCTCATAGCTGCCAACAGATGAAACAGCTACAGACAGACCCTGATGAAGACCTATGTCGACCTAAGACCTCAGTAAAATAAAGGCAATATTTTTGAAGGAGACTTGTATTTTATATTTTTGATTCAGATCATATTCCACCCATACAACACACCCTTCACAAGATGGAGTTAGATACAGACCTTTAAAAAAAAGGTGTTAAATCTTTGAAAGAACATTGCTTTATTTTTGTGAAGTTTAATTGACAAGTTAGTTTGATTGACGTCCAACAGCAAACGCACTGTATCGCCTGTTAGTAAAAGGGAAAGTATGTTTTTTATTGTACACTGACTGTACACAGTGTACACTAACTATAAAAGAAAAGAAATAAGTAGATAATGGATCATGAAAATAATCTATAGGAAGAATGGATCCAGGATCCAGGATGAGGTCTGAACTGTCAGCAGGTTAAAGTCCCTTCATGTAAACTTTAATATTAATCCATTTGTCAGTTAAAGCTTCACCACTTTCTCACACATTCTACCAAAGTGATGAAGCCTCTGGTGTCGAAAGCTGCATTTTGGGTGTCTGCAGTCTCCGTGTGTGAAAGCAAATTTCTCGAAAATGTTGTTTTGACTTATAAAAGGAGTCAAAGGAAGAAGCAACATGGCAGATGAATCGGCAGCAGAGTCTCTAAAAGTCAGAGAGCAAAGCAGCTCCTGGGAGAAAAGACATCCCTGAGTCAATATTATCGTCTGCTCACCCTCACCTGGTGGCTCTGCATCAATCAGCCGTCTGATGTCGGTACCCTCTGCTCTGCGGCTTCCTCTCTCTGCCCTTCATCTCTTCCTCCCTTTCTCCGTCTCTCTTCCATCTCCTTCCAGATGTCAACAAGTTTGATCAGGCTGACATGGGAAAACTGCTGTTTGGCTGCTGCTCCTCAGCTCTCTGACAGATCCTCTACGCTGTCTCTTCTCCTTCTCTTTTGCTCCCCAGTCACTTCTGATTCCAACATGCTTCATCTGCTACCCACCACCACCACCACCCGCCCCCTCTCAAACCCTCCTGGGGAGCTGGGCAGGGCTCTGGCATGTCATTGAGGTGACATGACTCACACAGTCACGCAGCACAAAGAGATAAGTTTGAGATGTTCAAGGGCGACTCCACAGTCTGTGTTTCAAAACGCTGTGTTCAGATTTAATCCTCTCAGCGATTTCCGAGTGAGACAGCATGCAGAATGTGACAGGCATCATATCCAACTACACTGAATTTTAAGATAGCTGGTATTTTTCCAATCCCATCTCCCAAAATGTTCACTCGAGTCTTTTCTCACTCTGACACAGATTTGTGCAGTGAGAGTGTGTTGGAGGCAGACGAGAGGAGGGTATCATGTAAATCAATACTGATTAAAGATAGAGAAGACCTCCATTTTGCACTCTGCCAGCCTATAGTCAGTTAAGTCTGCAGTAGCAGTTTGTGCCTCTCATGTATCTGATCTTGATGATGATCTTTGAAAACCACAGCGTGATGAAGGTATTTCCAGAATCCTCAAAGACTCTTCCAGATGTTTTCTCCATCTGGATAAAAAAAAAATATATATATATATTCGACCCGATAAGAGTGATTTCTAACCCATTTCCCAGGTTGTAACTCCATTTACTAATCAAAACAAAGATGGTAGCTGGTAAATACACATCTTGTACGAATTGTATATGCATTACTGTGTATGAAAATATAGAACAATGGACGAGGAGTGTTGACCTTATGGGATTTTCAAAGACAGTCAGGGATGAGGCTGGGCCATATATCATAATGACTCAATTAACTCAAGTTTTTTTTGTTTGAGGTTTTTATGGCAGTTTTGCCTTTATTTGGTACTATGACATACCTGTATACAGAGAGAGGAAACAGGAGAGAAAGGGAGTGAAATCATGCGACAAAGGTCCAAGCAGAAATGTTTGCATCGTAAAAACCATGTAACCACCAATGTGCAAAATGTCTACATTGTGAAAACTGAGTGATTAAAATGTACACAAAAAAGCTATTATCAGAGACGTTAATAGTGAAACACTATACAGGGTTTCCCTCAAGACATTGTTCAGCCGAGGTGGGGAGCCACTCAAAGTTAGTAGCTGACAGCCTACACAGATGTCACATTCATTAAATATATTGCATTTAATGTGTAAAACTGTGCCCGTGTTCTTTTTTTCATTTCATGGTACGTCATTGTTTCAAGGCAAGGCGGCCCGTCTCCTGTGGGGAAGCCTGCTTTATACGCACCTGCCGGAGTTTACAGGACTGTCGTGACTCCAGATGTCTAGCGGACCATTATGAATCTACTGATCACATCTACGAGGGGAATAGATTTGATTGTTTTGCCAAGTCAGGGATTTACCTTTCAGAAAAACGGAGCTCAGCTCTGTGACTCAAATGTAATAATGCAGATTTAGACTACCTAAATGTTTCACCAATTTTTTAATTTTAATATTTAGAAAATAAGATTGAAGCCCTTTTGAGTTCAATATGTCCAAGATGAAAATTTGTTTTAGTCGTTACAGCTGGCTGTGTGTCTTCTAATGCTCAGCATGTGGACATCGCTGCTTCTGTATTTTTAAACCACTCCATTAACATCAAATCGTCTAACAAACTAGCAGCATTGTCTGCATCGCTCTGTCCATCTCTCTGACCAACGGCAGCCTCTGTACATCCATCAATAGCCTTCTTTCATGCTGCCCCAGATGCCAACCACAGAGAGCCAGAACATCAACAGTCTCCCATCCGCAGAGGCAGTAAACAAGTGCTGCTGCCAGACGCAACCGACACCACCACACACTCACACTCCCCAGTCCTCTGACTCTCCGTCCTGTCAATATCTGCACTAAAATGCATTGCAAAGACACTTCTAATGTATTTCAAATGGGCTGCAGCAACAGGATACAGTTACTCAACCAGAGGCTTCATCTCAAATTAAAATAAAAAAACAACTTAGAAGACGCTTCAGCTCCTATGTCTCCCAGATTTTATATTATATTCACACACTGCAGAAATACTACAGGAGATTACATTTTTTTTAAAGTACTGAGTGAGCACCAAAGATGTACTTTAACTCTGTAAAGTGATCAAATGCATCTTTCAAACACACGCAGGCACAGTCAGCAGCAACAGCAGCATCACACTGAAGAAGAGAGGCACAGCAGAGGTAAACAGCGGTAGTTTCCCAGCACCCCCAGCGCGTCAGAGAAGGGCACTCAAGTTAGAAATACCTGCAACTACAGAATGGACGGAGAGAGAGGGGACATGCCTGGGAAGGAGGAATTGCCCATTCTCCGCCTCGATGCACCCGTTTCCTGTCCTCTACCGCGCCGTCACTTTCTCTCTTATCTTCTTTATGCCCTCTTTCTTCTTCTCCATTCACTCTCTTCTTCTACTGTTGTTTCTTCTCCTTGCTTCCCGTCTTCCCTCGCTCCAGTTTTATCCCTTTCTTCTCAGCACGTCCATGTCTCGGCTTCTGGCGGAGCTGTGTCAGCATGTGTGTGAAGCGTTGTGCAGGACGGGGATGCTCTGTGTGTGAGAGCACGCTGGAGTGCAGAGGCGCTCCTAACCATGTCTTAGCATGGCCACTGAGTAAACTCGTGTTTTATGCATGCAGAGCCCTCCCCGCTCGGCCTCTCTTAAAGGGCCTGCACCCGACTGCAACTTGCCTTTGATCTGAGCGCCGTCATTATACGCATTGGATTTTAATCATGCGCTCACACGTGTCTGTGGGAACGCACTGTAGTGTGTATCCATAATTCAATATGACTACGTGGGCTCGACACTTCTCCCTGTGCAGCTGAGGAGAGGAGGCAATTGATCGAGGGATGAAAAGAAATACAGAAAAAATAAAAAAGTGAATGCAGATGTTTCTCTGACACTTCCAGCAGATAAACCAACGGTGGCGATGAATTATGAATACCAGCGAGCAAAGTGTGGCATAGCAAACACTTGATAGCATATCATGAGCACTGCTGTGTATGCATGTGTGATGAAACACTGCAGACGCAGCTGATCTCTGAGTGGGTGCGTGCATGTGTGTGTGTCCGCAACAAAGGATATTGTCAAAGTAAATCCTGCACTCGCACCGGCTGTAATTCAATCCTGAGTTGAAGGCCATGAATTAATGAGACTGTGTGTGTGTGTGTGTGTGTTTGTGTGTGTTTAGGGTCAGAGGGGCTGTACGTCATGCACACTATGACACCTGATAATAGGATATCCAGGGAGGGGGAGTAAATACATGGTTCGTACAGCTTTTCAATAGTAAAATTCAAGCACTTTTCAAGCACTTTCAAGGTACATAAACCAAAAATGTCCAGACTCTCGAAGCCTTTATCATCACATCTAAATTGTTACTATAAATTCCAGGAGACAACAAACAAACATGACGACGGGATGGTTTCATTTCAAATATTTAAATATTTTTGGAGTGATAGTGTTGATGATGAAACACCAGGTTATGTTGAAAATCAAGCATATTCCCAACCTTGAAAACATAACGGTTAAAATGAAGCATTTTCCAAACTTTCAAGACTTTGTACAAACCCTGTAAGTAGATGTTTGGGGCACCACAAAACAGGATTGAACATAAGAAGCAAGAAAGAAAAAAGCTTAAAAAGGAGTTTCTCAATCTCAACAAACTCTCAAAATAAAAATAACTGGACATGAGTACAGAGCTCTGCCTGCTGACAGACGGGTAGAGTGGACAGGACGCTGTACATTACTCAATACAGAGCCTTGTTTGTTGCTTGGTGGCCTGAATTGACTGGCTGGTAAATAAAACATAGCGATAAATTAAAGATAGCGCTTGCCGGGCCTTGAAATGCTCCTGTGCTCACCATAATGCTCTAGCGTGTCTTCTCTTTGCCCTTGAGGGACTCGCCCTTACACACACACACACACACACACACACACACACACACACACACACACACACACACACACACACACACACACACACACACACACACACACACACACACACACACACACACACAATGCCACAGGTGGGTAATAGAAAAATATATCAGTATGATGTACGCTCAGCCTTGGTTTCCTTCTCCTGGAATCTCATTTAGCATCGTTTGTGCGCCGACATCCTCGGCACCTTTCTATAGGTGGAGGGGTAATTATTAACACACTAAGTCACAGCTCAGCGAGAGACAAATCACACCCTGAAAAGAGAGAAGAGAGGAGATGTAATTATGGAGAGGTGTGGGATAGGTGAAGGGAATGAGAGGAGGGAAAAAGATGAATGTATGGGCGGAAAGTTTACTACTATTTTCCTGATTTAACATCCATTTTTTATGTGTTTTACCCTCATAAAACACTGGATCTAAATATTAATTTCTTTTAGATGTGGAACACAAATATGGAGAGCAGTGAAGGGAGGAAAGCATAGGGAGAGGAAGAAAGAAGAAAACCCTGTCCAGGTAAGAGATGGAGGACGGGAGACTGAGAGGTGACAGGCTGACAGACTGAGTGACTGACAGACAAAGCAGAGAAACAGACAGTAGAAAGACAGATGAAGACAGAGGGAATAAATACAGAGCAAGTGCAGAAAATGGGGGGAAAGGGCAGGCAGACAGACGGAAATGACAGAGTAATTATAGATTCATGGATTCCTGGTTGACCGGTGACAGCAGGAGCAGCTGCTTTCTTGCTACTTCTGGCCAGGGGAGCTGAATAATGAATCGGGATGCAGCCGCTGCTGCAGACACATACAGTAACAGCACATACATCACACAGAGCAGCCGCAATTACCCACAGAGGAAGAGGAAAAGACAGGTGTAAGAGAACTTCAAAAAGACCGATGTGGTGTCCCTGAAAATCTGCCAAATGTCAGGAAGAGGGACACCGGTTCAAGTGAGGTGACAGCAGAGACGTGCACGGACTCTCTGAGGGTCAGGGCCGGAATTAAAGAAGGGGGCACCGGTTAACTTTTCTTAAATAAGGTCACACCAGGACGCCACCGCTCAGGTTCCCCTTTGGTGTCAAATTAGGGCAAAAGATGAATCATGGTGGAGTCCCATTTCAGACTGATTAAATAAAGGGCTTTCCTGTTCCCTCTCCTATAATAAAGCTTTGGATAGTCATCAGTGGTGGAAGGTACTGTATTTAAATACAATTTTGAGGTACTTGAGTATTTTCATTTTCTGCTACTTTATACGTCTCCTCCACTACATTTCAGAGGCAAATATTGTACTTTTTACTCCACTACATTCATCAGGCATGCGATTGGCAAAGCACAAAAAAGCAGGAAAATATACAGCACGGCTTGTAAAATACACCAAACAACGTGCACATAGTTCCCCCTTTTTAGAGTGAAATCACAAAGATTAATGTTATTTCTCCCAGCGAGTACGTAAAGACTTTTTTCTTGTCCAAACACCAAAATGTCTTAAAAGAGTCTTGAAGGTAAAACCTGAGACTTGACATGTAGTGTGCTGTCATGAGAGTTTAATGTGATGCTGCTCTGCAGGTGTGCTGGACTGGACTCGGGCTGACACCTTCTGGTCGGTTGGTCAATTGGTTGGTCGATATCTTCTTGTCCGACCAATTGGTTGGTGTTACTTTCATAAGGAGAACAGCGTTTCTTAATCCATTATTTTCAGGGGCAGGAGGGACATGTGCAGACCTGATGCATTTTATTTTTGAGCTTTAGGCTATATTGTTAGAAATAACATTGATTATGAATAAAAATAATATTCAAATATATTTTACTATAACTAACTATAAGACTTATAAGACAGGAAGTCAAAACAAATTTGAACTGGCCCGCCTAATGCTCTGCCAACTTTCATGTTTAACGCTTTATAGACTTTGATAATAAATAATCTCTAATAAATAGTGAGCTGAATTCCCACAAGGTGGCAGTATTAGCCAGGTAAATGAGGGAAAATGGACAGGCATTAGGCAGGACAACTCAGCAAGGACTGGGGTCCTTTACCACTGCTCACTATGGACGTATAAAGACAACTGGGTGCAGCGTCGGAGGCGGGGCCCCGTTCACGCCTATGAAAGTTGCTCAGTGGCGCATGAAGCCAAAAAAGTTTGACTTCCTGGTATAAAATGACCCGGATCTTTGGCATAGCTAAGCAGGTCTCTAAACAGACATAAAGCCTCTCTGAATAGATACTGTAGGTGGAGTGTAGCAGAAGGGGGAGACCACTTCAAAGAAAATCTGATTAAAGTATGCTTCATAGTAACTGCAATCGCACCTTGATAGGTTTAATTACTTGAACAACAGCATCAAAAGCCTTGATCTACCTTATATACAGCCAGGCTGAAGGCATTAAAACTCATATGATATCAAACCATTAACATAGTGGGCAAGTCTGCCATTAAATCCTTTTGTTTTTCGAGCAGGATGAAAGACTTGACTGGGGCTCAAACTGTCTTTTAATTAGCCGGAGTTTGCCTGGATTCTGCTGTTAAGTGGCTCAGAACACCTTTTGTTTGTCACTGGATTGGTTTTAATTGAGCGGTTCTATTTTTAGATTCCACAACAATCAGGCAGACAGACACTTTGATCTCTGCCTGAATGTGAATTATCATCCTAAAAGTGGGTCAGGTGTTATTTTAATGAAGCTCCAGACGGAGTGGACAGATTTTAGAATGATCGTTTTAAAAACTGATCCAGAAAGACACTTTGCAGTCACAGCTGTACACTTCAGACGCAAAACTTATGACTTGAGACTCGACTTATTCTATCAATCAATCAATTGTATTTATACGTAAAGCACCTTTCAAATGCAATTCAAAGTGCTTTGCAAGCGACTGAAAAAACATAGGCTGTTAAAAATCGATTTAGAGACAAATGCACACCAAAACAACCGAAATAGCCTAATAAAAGATAATACAAGCAATAAAAATAACAATAAAAATTGAATTAGGAAATACTTAGATAGTTAATACAATAAGTATAAATAATAAAACCATGAAATTATAAAACACTACATAAAAGCCAGACTAAATGGGTAACTAGGATTTGAATGCCTGAAAACTCGACTTGACTTGGTGACCCATAAATATTGAAAAATGCTCCACTTAATGCAGATTTGCCTTTTGGACTTCTGCCAAACTGTTATGAATAATCACTATCACCACCAGGATGCAACACCTCCAGAATAAAATGGAGAAAACGCTAAAGTCAGATGAGAGAAATTAGCCTTTTCATTATAAAATTAATTAGTCTACACGAGTAGCTCAATAGTTTCTCCTCCTCTGCAGCATATATCGCCTGTTTTCCTCCCTGCAGCCATGAAAATGACTCACACATCATTTATTTATGTGCTAGTTCCTGCTTTCACTTATTAAAAGAGCTCCTTTTTGTTTATGTTAAATATCTAACAGTATTATTGTTTACTGTATTAATTATTAGAAATAATCCATTTTTCATGCCACCCACATAATATGTCTGTATGTGCACTCAGCTAAATTACGAACAGTCTTTTAGGGCTTTGGATTTCTGTCCTGTTAGGGTCTGCGTGCCCCTCGATCAGCACTGATGCTGGTTGTAATGTGATCAAAATCAGGAGCAGTGATGTACAGAAACACCAATATTCAAACAGACAGAAACTCATCATGGGGCTTTTTACACAGCTGCACCTTCGTTCTGACACATACAGATGCTTTGATTCACATTACCTGCAACTGGACATTAAACGCCCCGTTTCCATTAAAAAGGTATTTGCTGTGATTTTGGCCATTGTGCTACTGTAATTATACTAGCATTGATAGACCGAAAAAACCTGCTTTTTGACTTGAAAGTCACGTCTTAAAGACTTGAGACTTGACTACAGTCAATCAGGAACGATTACCTTCATCAACGAGTGGTTTAGCTGAAAGCTTCTGAATAACTGTTCACTGTTTCTTTGCATTTTTCTTCTCTACAAAGTTTTGATATTATTATAGAAGTTTGATAGGATTGTTTTTCTCTTAAGGTTTATGATAAAATGCTCCAAAAGTGTAAAACAAAAAACTAACAATATGGTCCATACACATACACATGATTTAAAGAAGTGACTTGCTGATAACCGATTGCTCTGTCTGTCCTGCTTTCCTCTCTATAATGGCAGAACTCCCTTAGAGTTTGGCAGCAAAAGACCAACAGTAATCACCTGTTACATATTTAATCCAAAGACAACTTCATAAGCGGCCTAATTCAGTCGTCAGAGGCAGGATATCAACAGATTTTGTTGCAGTGTGGTTGGATAACGGTGGCCACAAACCAGAAACACTTTTCATTATTCTTATTATTTACTTCATGAATATTACATTACCCATTCAATATTTAATATTCCTTTGCACTATTTGTATTTGTTTACAATTTATAAAACACTTGACTTGTATATAGACATTGTATGTTGATGTTCATTGATGCTTTTTACATTTAAACCCCTTTCTTCACCTACTTGTACGTATATAATAGTTCTGGTTATTTTTACCTAGCTTTGTTTTGTTGCTTTTGTTTGTTTGTAGCTGTGTGTCTCTTTCTATCTTCCTGTAAATTGTTCTGTGAGTAACACAGAGAGCAAATTAAAACTGGAGTCAAATCCCTTGATTCTGAACCTATCCCAGCATGCATTGGGTGAAAAGGTAAAGAAACTCTCCACACTTCACCAGGCTAACCCGGTGCTAACATGAACATTTTCTCTCATCTCTGGACTATTCAGAGTCTCCACTTCACCTGAGCTGCACGTCTTTTTACTGTGAAAGGAAACTGGAGAGCCTGAAGGAAACCACAGCGACAAGGTGAGAAAACTCCAGCTGCCAACAGAAAGCACCAAGGTCACGACGGTTCACACCGAGTCCATTCATCAAATAAAAAGCGACTTTAGGAGAGCTGAAGGAGGGTTACAACTCAGTGGCCTTTCTGAGTGCAGCTGTTAGGAAAATGAAGCAAAGGCTGCAAAGGCTGAACACTCACAAAAACTCTTCTCTAAACCAAACATATCTACAGCTGCAACTAGCAGTTCTTTTCATTATCAGTTAATCTGCTGATTATTTTCTATATTCACTGTTTTACCTTGAAAAGACTCTGCAAATCTGTATCTGTATAAGACTGAGGAAACCAGCAAATATTCACATGGGAGAAGCTGGAACCAGAGAATTTTGGCATTTCCATTGTCAAAAACCAATCAAAACAATAAATCAATGATCAAAATAGCTGCTGATTAATTTTATGTCGATTGACTAATGGATTGATCTACTAGCCACTGCAGCTCTATTCTGTACAACACAAAAAATACACATTTTATTATATCTGAAGATTAACATGCTTCAGCTCTGTAAATATAATACAACCGATGAACACAACAAACTACCTATTAATTAAAACTTACTTAGTTGACAAAAAGCAACAATTTTACCACTTTTACCTTGTAATTTGTGTCTTTAATTGCTCTTGTATAGTTTCTATATTGACTTGTGTTCGAAAGGCATTTTCCAGTTTTTCTGACATTTTATGGACTCAGCTGCTAATTAATTAATGAAACAGTGAAAACAATGGTTAGTTGCAGACCAACTGCCAATTATAAATACAACCATCTTTAGTAGATTCAATGAGAAAACGCAAAAATCAGAATTCAAACAATTAACTGACCAACCACCACAAACAGACCATAGATATAATATCTGTGACCATAAGTGCATTAGCTTGATTCAATAGCAGACTGTTGGCTGCAAACACAAGAAACAAACGCACAAGAGCAACAGACTTGCCGCCAGCCGTTGGCTCCTCCCTGCTCATCTTCCGGCACAAACACCGAAACAATCACATTTCTCGAGCTCGGCAGCATCTCGCTCCAAGTGTCTTCCCTCTGTCCTCTTTCGAGTTCAAACTTTAAAGTTAAAAAACAGGGAACGGTCACTTTTTCCCCCCAAAAAACAACCTTCACCTTTGCGCACCTGCCGCGCAGTCCTGGTGATCGCGGTGGGAGCGTTCCATTTGCGTCCCTCCAACAGCAGCCGAGCCGGGCGGTGATTCAAACTAGTGACAAATAAAGTTTTAAGTTTTGTTTTTATTCCCTCCTCCTAATTGCAAATAAAAGTAGAAGTCTGGGGACAGTTATAAAACATACAACTATATGAGACCTACTTGCATAATGTAGAAACAATGTTTACCAATGTAATATTGTACACATATAATAAAATGAAAATAAAATGCAAAAGATAATCTTTTAAAAAGAATTATTTTGCTTGTTTTTTTTAAAGCCAAGATGTATGTATTTCTAATACAATCTACCCGATGATTCTAACTGACTATTCAGATACATATCTTGTGCATTTCATATCCTTTTTTAAATTTATTTTTTATTTTATGTTATTTCATACACATAACATGTCCAAATCTTAAAATTGGCTTTTTTGAGACATCTCTTCTTATAAATAAATTCACATTATTCACTTGTATTTTCTGAAAATTCTCCTACATTATCGTTTAAAGTTTGTCTCAAAGTTTCTTTATACTAGCAGGTATGTTAAAAAAATATCAGAATTAGCCTTAAAAACGTGTGCAATATGCAGTATGTGTAATTATAGAATGTAAACTCCCTTTCATGTCATTAAACCCCCCAAATTCCCAGAAATATTTTATTTTATATATTATATTTTAGGTCCTCCACCATTGAAAAGGTTAATGGTGACTTGAATATTATTTCCACTTAATAGTACACTGTAAAACACTGTAGAAATAATGAAAATGTTAGTATGTAATTATCAATTATTATGATGATCAAAATAGTTGCCAGTTGATTTTCTGTCCATTGATTCATTGACTAATTATTTCAGCTGTACTGTCACATTTTCATATGTTTTGTGTGCAAAAATCTTAATTTGTAAAGTAACTAGTAACTAAAGGTGTCAGATAAATGTAGTGGAGTAAAACTATAAAATGACATGAGAAGAAAATACTCGTGAAGTACAAGTACCTCAAATTTACAGCCTACTTAAGTACAGTACATGAGTTACATTCCACCACTGATAATGAGAGAATAAAGTGTAATCTACAAAATCTGCAAAAAAACTGGAGCTCACCTCCAAGATTAAAAAAAAATATATAATTCTGCCATCTCTTTTAAAGGATTGTTGAATTTATGACTTTGAACAGACTCCCATATCATTCCTTTATTGTGCTGCACGTTTGAGTTTTCTCTGAAGCCTTCCTGACCCATCTCTCTCTCTCTCTCTCTGCTGTCTTTTTTTTTTTTTACCCTTTAACTTACCTGGACATCTAGGCCAAAAATTTGTCGCCATGGCAACCCCTCCACAGAGGGCTGCAGCAGAGAGGAAGGGTTACCCGAGCACACTGGTATTTGACGACACACACACACACACACACACACACACAGAGTAGGTCAGTGGAGAAATCAGCTCTTTAGCTTCTGAAGCCACAGCAGAGCTCGGAGCCATCCAGCAGAGGATCTGTGATCTGTGCAGACTGCCAGGACTCCACAATAACCTCCAGGCTGCCTTTTATGTTGCTCCACCAATGGGTTTGTCAGGACTCGGGCCAGGTTTTCTTTTCTTTTTTTATTTTTTTTTAAGTCTAGTTTTGGGCTGATAATGGTTTTATAATCTCATCTAATTTAAATCAGGCAGAGCAGCACTTTCTTTTCTCAGCGAGGCCCGGTGTTGAGACACTGTACAAGTAATGTACCCAAGTGCAGTTTATGCAACTTTACACTTCTACTTCACTACATTTCAGAGGGAAATATTGTACTTTTTGCTGCACTACATTTATCTGACAGCAGTGGTGGAAGACGTATTCAGGTCCTTTACTTAAGTAAAAATACTCATTACAAGTCCTGCATTCACAATCCTACTTTAGCAAAAATACAGATGTTTTATCACAAAATGTACTTAAAGTATAAAAAGTTAAATTACTTATTCTGCAGTAAAATGTTCCCTGTCACTGTTATATTATTAATGACATTAGATTGTTTACTGATGCATCAATGTTAGAGCAGCATTTTACTGTTGTAGCTGCTCGAGGTGGAGCTAGTTTCAACTACTTTATATACAGTTAGCTAGTTTAGTCCAGTGGTTCCCAACCTAGGGGTCGGGCCCCTCCAAAGGGTCACAAGATAAATCTGAGGGGTTGTGAGATGATTAATGGGAGAGGGAAGAAGAAAAGTTCTGATACACAAATTTATATTGTATGTTTTAACGACTTTTACATTTTTGTGTGAAATATTAGATCATTTTACCTCAAACAGTTATTGAAATGAAACAGAGAATTTAAGAGGGGAAATGTCTCTAGTGGAACTGCTAACAATGCTGATAATACTTTACATGTTGTTTTGAATACAGGACTTGACTTGTAATGAAGTATCTTCAAATTGTGTTATTGCTACTTTTACTTAAATAAAGGATCTGAATACTTTGTCCACTGCTGCTTTTACTTTAATATTTCTTGTCTTGGTTAACTACATACAGGTAGATGACATTTTAAATGCAAGAAAGTCTTCGTTTAATATGAAATTATTTTATTCAACATATATAAAACAGGTCTGAAAAGGGCACAAAACATTGAAAGTATATAAAACTAACAAACCCTATTTGATTTTAAAACAATGTGGGTAAACTTTGGACTTAATGAATAATGACGATATGTGTATATATACATTTTAGCAACGGATCTTCATGATAAAATGCAAACAGTTAAGTGCAAATATTCATAAGTAAAAGAAAACATGTTTACACAACCACCGATAAACAGATCGGAAACGCTGTATTTTACAGGCTTGTACAGGCTTCCAAGAAGTTACCTGGAAATAATTGAATTTGGTATCAATTATAGGAATAATAGGAATATTCTTGAAAGAACTGCTCCATCTAAACCCAAATAAATTATTCATTTATAACTGAAGACTTGTTTGTCTCTAAAGACTTTACGGATGGAAGAAATTACGGACCTGCAAAATAAAGCGTTACAAAAAAGTGTTAACTTTGAGGTCCGCTTACTAGCTTTGTCCAGAGCTTTAACCACATCTTACAGTCTTCCTCAGCAAGTGTCGTGGTAAAACTGTTTTTTTTTGGGGTCAAGAATGAATTCTCACACTCGACACCTACAGCAAGTTTTCATGCACCCTCATAAAACGTACATGTTTGTTAGATATTTGGTTGTTTAAACATCACCAGACAACGCAGTTCCCCTTCACCATCATTGTGCAAATACAGCAGTGAACGAGTCCTTACAGTTATAGTACTTAAAGTTTGTTCTAATTAACATATGAGATTGTTTTTAAGGCACAAACAACAAGTTAATGTGCAAAACATTCAACAAACAGTCAGAAGAGTGAGAATTTACATGCTACATGATTGCAACCTGGGGTATTTTCATGATTACAGCATCACAATTGTCTTCACTATTAATATCAAAACATGTTCATTTCTTACATTACACAGCTGAAAAAACCCTATAAATTCCTCTTTTGAGCTTTGACTCAGAGCGCCCTCTGGTGGCCACAATCCATCAGTTCTTCAGTGAAATCTGGTGAAGCCACAATCAAAACCTTCCCTCCTGCTGCCTCTCATCACAGCACGCCGTCCTCCACCTCTCCTCATGTCTGCATGGATCTGAAGTGCTAAAAGGTCTGTCCAACATGGCTAATTAAGCCATCGCCATGGGGACGGGCAGCTCGTTAATTAAAAAAAACAACCACTGTCTGGAGCTGCACGTGTAGTCGAAATAATTAAAAATACTAAAGAGAGGAGGGGCGGACAATATGCTTCACGTCTGGCTCACACTTCCCACGAGTCCACCACGTCTTACAGCCCTGATAACATCGTCACACAGACTGCACACCCTTTGCACTGCTCGGGCACACAATCCAATCCAGTGTAACTGCTCTCTTTATCATCTGTGCTTAATAGATATCAATGCAATCTGATGACTAAGACTGGGCTCCATGCAAAAATTTACAAAAGCATGCAAATCCAAACGCGATGATGGACAGAAGTACATGAAAAAACTGAGGAAATAAGAGTCACAGGAACATTTATGCACATTATCTAGTATACGGACCACAGATCTCTGAGGTCCACACTTGAATTAACGGTCTGGATGACTGATCCTGGGACAAGAGGAGAGGCTACATTAAAAAAGGGATCCTGGACCAACAGGGAAGAGGTGTAAAGGACTCAGAGTGCTACACAGACGCAGGGGTGCTTGAGGCAGACAGGAAGGATGCCCTTGTTGATTTGGTGGAACTCCACCAGCTGCAGGAGGTCTATGAAGAGAGTCAGACCGTCGTCCATGGTGAAGTACTTCCTGCCGCCCTCTTCGCACTGCAGAGGCGAGGACAATCACACTTAGGGCGTACAATAAAGATACGGGGGTTTTTTTCCCTGAAAGAAGGAGGTTCTTTAAAGGAGAACGAAAGGGGAACTCACAGGGATCACCAGGTAATGTTTGGTCTTCAGCTTATAACACAGCGACAGGACAAAGCACTGGGCATGCTGCTGGCTCTCACGAATGAGGAACATCCTACACACACACACACACACGCACACACACACACACACACACACACGTATGAGAATAGATAACAGGGTTCCCACACATTTTTACCAATGAAGTTCCATAACTTTCCCATACTATTTTACCCCATTTCCACGACTTTATTTAAGTAGTTTAAAATAAGTAGGCCTATATAGCGATCATAGGGCGCAGTAATGAGGCTCTTACTCCAGTGTTCAATGACCTAAGACAGGCATTATAGCAAAAATGTAGCACGGAATATTATTATGCCAACCATATTCTTTTATTTTCACTAATTTTGCATTGGCTTAAATTAATGTCAGCATTTGCCACATTTATCAATATAAAAGTAATAATGCATAGAAGTTTTAAATTACAGGGTTTTTTGTTGGTTTGCCTATCTAAAAGTTTTTTACGTATCGGGTTTTCACCTGCCCCCCCATCCCAAATCTGCAGATAAGCAAACTGCTAGCGCTTGCTAACTTCAGACATTCCCGTATTTTGTGTAACGTTAGACATGTTTTGGGATTTTTATGGACATATTTTAAATAATGGCCAAAACACTGTTTATTCAAAACTTCTTCAAAACATTATGTTAATTCCAAACCATTTCCAGGCCTGGAAAAGTTTTTCTAATTTCATAACTTTCCCAGGAATGTCATGACCGCGGGAACCCTGATCCTGCTTATTGGTAAGGTTCTTTATCAATTCCCTTATTGATTCATGATCAATTTTCTGCTGTTTTATTGTCTGTCATCATCTAAAATGGATAGAATGAGAGAATATTTGTACAGCGTTCGTTTTCACTTAGATGTTCTTGGTCCAATATGGATGTCAGTCCTCAGATACTGAGCTGCTGTACTGTGTAAAAGGGTCTTTACAGACGCCGCTCCACTCACCCGTCCACCAGGCCCTGCTTCTCTATCAGCCTCTGAGTTTCCTTTCTGGACACGCCGCCATGAAACCACGGCTGGGACTTGTGGATGGCTACAAGCAAACACATGAAGACAGGAAGCAGGAGGAAGTGAGCGAGCACACAGTGTGATCTGATATTTAGAAATACAGGACCCTGTCTCCTCTCATGGTGGACTTACAGGAAGGTCTCGCGCCAGAGTTCAAGTTGGGCAGACTGCACCTCAGGGCTTCTCTCCTCTTCATCGGTGACGACAAGAAACCAAAAACAACAGAGAAAGGTCACAAATACAGAGACACTGGAGGATTTTTACAGAACTTTCCCTCCTTAAAGAATAAATCTGCTTTATTACAACATGGGTCTGATTTTTGTAGGTTTGACCATCAATTATAACATGTAATAATAACGTGGTTTAATCTGGATGTTTTATATAGACGATATTCATTTTTTAACATAAACAAATTTTGTTATTGTGACCAAGATATACAGAGTAACATTTAAACACTCATTCAATTAGTATCAACAACAACTATAAGCAAAAAAAAAAGTTTGTAAAACTCAAGCTTATACCCCCACCACGCCCCCCCCAATCCATCCCTCGTCCTCACCCTCCAGGCTTGTCCCTCCTCCCTCTCGGCGCTCTGGGCCTCCGTCGGGTTCTGGATGACCCGTCCGCCGGCCTTCCCTGAGAAGTCCATGGCCACCAGGCTCGCCTCCGACTTTGACTGCACGCACACGCACACACGCACACACACACACACACAGTTAAACAAACAGTATGTATAACAGCCTAAATGTGAGATGACCCACAGAATGATTTCCTCCACGCTGCATCATGGGAACATGTCTGATGATCTCACTTTGCCATCTGGGAGTTTGGTTCCTTCCAGGCTTCGCGGGGCCGACTTGGATAACTGGTAGTTACACTGAAGCTGCTTCCCGTACTGACAACACACACACACACAATATGAATTATTCATTGATTTTACTGGCTATATTTGGACAAGACGATGAAGGCGATAATCTGTTTACTAAATTTAAGATAATGCAATCAGCTGCCATCAATAAATATTTGTATGCAAACTGGTTTCAGAGAGTCTTAGAGAGAAAGAGGAGGATTATTTTATTAACCTTGAACAGTCTGAAAGCAGATGTCCAACATGTTCGAGTCTGTTCGTTCTCAGCACACAGGATCTTCAGGTCCTGAGAACGGACGGGATTCCTGGAAGGCTGCGCAAACAAAGTGACATTACAAACTGTAGCTGGATGTTTTCCAGACAGCGAAACAATCTATCAAAGTGATTTTCTATTGTTGGCAGCACTGTGACATAAATCTAGCATGCAGCTAATTACTGGTGTGCATGACGTCACTGTACGTTTCCCCCCCAAGATACAGAAACCTGAGTTCCTCAATCACTGTCAGAAGTCCCCCCCAGGTCGTCCAGTCTCCGTGGTGCTCGGAGGAGGTTTTTACCTTGATGCAGAAGGTGAAGTCTGCCGGGGCTCCGTACAGTTTACGGCTGTTCACCACAGTGTACACGTTCAGACCTTCCAGATCAGCAACATACTGCAGGTGCCGAGGCTCCTGGTCCCCCCAAAAACACACACACATACATGTACAAAGACTTGTCAGATATATATTAAAGAAAGCATGAAAAAGTGTAATTTATCTGTTAAAAGTCTCGCTGCACTCTTCTTGTTTTATAATGTAGATGCTGTAAGTCTGTCTGGACTCGCTGACCTTGGAGGATCCTTTGGTGGAGCAGTAGAGTCCGGAGCGCCGGAGGAAAAAGTAGACCTTCTTCCAGGCCTTTCGACTGGGTTCTTTTACCTGCAGGAAACCCTGGATCTCTGGACACGTCCCGGACTTCAGCAGGTTCTGAGGGACACGCAGGGATCATATATTATTTTTTAGCCAAAATAATTAGTGAACATATGTGTTTATTTTAAAGTGTAACTACACCCTCAAATTCAGCTAGAACCCTCATGACGTATGTAAATCCCAACCGGTCGACTCTACGTCAGCGTCGGCCTTGCTCCAAGGCTGATTTAAACCAGCAGATGGCGTGTTGAGCCATTTTCAACCCAAACATTTGGTAAGACATTAACAGCAGCACTGATGTGTTTCAGCACAGTACAGTTCTATCATTTAGTTTACAGCTCAAAAAACACGTTCAAGTGTGCAATACCTCATTTTAATTCAATGAATTCAAATGTTGTGCTGCTGTTAAACCATTTCTTTTTTGTTTATCTAACTTGCTCACTGTATAATGACTGAGGGACATAATCAGCAGCTCATTTGCATTTTCTCCTGATTTTTCTGAATGGTGATCGTTGCAAGACTGAGAGGACCTTGTTTGTTGTAAACTACAAGTGAGCCTAATTTTGCAGCAAATTTTATATGTGTGGGGACATAAAATGTATCGCTAATAAATTTTGGTTATTGATTAATTTATGCCAAACTTTTCGGTTGTTCCCAGCTTCTTAAATGTGAGGATATGCTGCTTTTGTCTGTTTTATATCTTTGTAAACTGAACATCTTTGGGTTTTGGACTGCTGGTCGGACAAAAAGAGATATTTACAGACTTCTGGGAGCATTTTTCACAATTTTCTTACATTTTATGGACTAAACAATTAATTAAAATCTAATGTTCCAGGTAGGATTCAGTGAGAATCAGATAAAACTGAGTACGTTACTGTTATAATGTATACTGTTATATTACTGTTAAAATATGAATGGGAATCTACAGAATTCATAATAAAAACACCTTTACATTTTCGGCCTTTGTGTCTGTCGTATGTTGATGAATCTGTGATTGAGCTCCTGATTTCGGCCGGTTTACCTGAATGAGCTCTGATGATGTCATCCCCTTGGTGACGTCAGCACTGTCGGAGATCATGCACTCTGGGAAGAAGAGCTGAGAGAGGAAGAAGACTCATTTACAAGACAGAAAAGCTGCTTTGGACCTCGATTATCTCCAATACACAGATGAAGTACACCTCGCAGGACTCACACTCCTTTGTTTAAGATGTATTAGAGGCAACATAATAACTGAATTGTTCAGACTAAGCCTTAAGTATATTATCAGTCGTGCAAAGTGTTGTGGAAAAACTGCCTTTACTTTTAAGTTGAACAGTTAAGAGACACAACAAAGTTTACTTTCACAAAAGTCACCCACATGTGCACAAAGCCAACATTTTCAAATGTGCTAAGAGGGAGACAGAGATCCTGCTGGTGTCTTTGTTTGCACATTAAAATAGGTGTGAGTGTATAAAAGACGCACGGCTGAAAGAAAAGGAATCGTCTTTTTTGATAATCGCCCAATCACTTTTCTAGAAAAAAAAAAGCCAAATATTCTCTTGTTCCAGCCTCTAAAATAAAAGGGTTTGTTGCTTTTCTCTTTGCATTTTGGACATTTTAAGGCATCACCAGGTTGCAATGGACTATTTATGACATTTAATAGACTCGATTCATTAGAAAAATAATGAAAATAATCGTCAGCTGCAGCCCTAAATGACTTTATGCATCCCGTCTGCACAAGGCATTCGTATGCATTGCTCACATTGCACATGGTGGAAGTGAGTAAATCCATGTTTAAATTCACCGTTGTGCCTTCTGGAGGCAGTGTGGGAATGCTTTACAGAGACACCAGTGGGAGGTTCATCAAAACCAGTTCCCAGCGTGAACTGTCGCCTTTGTTCAGCAGCACGGGCGACACACCAGATCTGATGTAATGAAACACCTGAGGCATTAAGCCAACGTGTCTGCACCAGCACGCAACCTGCCAATCACTCGGATCACTTAACCACCACGACGTCAGGCCTCGTCAACGTCTACTGTACCAACATGTTTGATAAAGAGCAGGAAAATCCTCCTTTCCTCTGCTCGAGGTGTTGTGTTATGTAAAAAGAAGGGATGATATTTATTCTGTCGCTTGTTATCAGATGTCAGGTTGATGAGCTGCAGGCTGCGTACCATTGGCTTCCTGAAGAACTCGTACTTGGCGTAGTTTTTGCAGAAAACGAACCTCGTGTCACCTTTGAGAGACCAGGTCGCCTGAACCTCCAGAACAACCTCGTGGTCCTCCAGACATCTCTCTGAGGAGACAGCAGAACATGCGTGTGACATTTCCAACGCTTTACAAGCCGTTTTATACACCTGTAGTTCCATTTAGTTAAGGTTCAGTTTCCGTCTTACCCAGGCCCAGGGTGGGATGGAGCTCCAGGAGGGCCCAGTTTTCCTGATCGCTGCAGTGAGCCGTCTGGACCAACATGTGACAAACCTCTCGGGCTGTAGCTCCTGGAGAAACCCACACCGACCTGCTGTGGCTGTCCTCGCCATACACCTTTATCAACTGACGGGAGCACGAAAGCAGAAATATTCAGATTCTTTACTTATAAAAGTAGCAATAACACAAATAAACTGAAAGTCCTGCATTTAAAATTCAACTTAAAGTCATAACCCTTAAGATTTTCATGACATCAAACCCCATTAGTGACACAGTTTATGGTTCTATTATTAGTATTTTTTGTTATCCACTATTCCCACGCTGGATTCAAGTTGCCTTCACTTGCACAAGGTGTTCACAGGAAATGATGCAGCTTGTGATTTCATCTCATTGATAAACAGCCACTCTTTACTGTTCACTCTCTTTACAAACATATTAAGTTACTGCTGACGCAAACCCAACATTTGCTGATTCTTCACATTAAAAGCATACAACTGGTAAAACGCGTCTATTATTGTTTCTTTGATAAAACAATAAGAATTTGTTTGGCTGCACTGTAAACAGATACAGCAGTAACTCTTAAGGATTACAACTCTGAGTTAAAGTACAACAGCAGAATGGCCCCTTTTATTTTATTATAATATACTACTCTATATCTACAATTTATAAAATTTTATAAACTGGGTATATATATAGGTTTTGTAAGTAAAATCTTAATCTGCAACGTAACTACCAACTACACCTGTGAGATAAATATAGTGGAGTAGAAGTATGAAGTAGCATAAAATGGAAATACACCAGTAAAGTACAAGTACCACAGTACTTAATTACACTCTTAACAAAATTAACAGGTAGTTCACGTCTCTCATGTGATTCTATGTTATAATTCTTGTGTTTACTGTGAATTTTTACAAGCTTTTGAATAAAACTGGCCTAAAAAGTTGGACAAAACAGGTTTTTATCTGAGACCGAGTGACTGAATACACAACATACTTTTCACAGCTGGTTTTGGCTTTGCACCAACATGGGTACACACAAGACAAGCAGTCAAAATGTGAGGCCAAGAATCTGTCAACTGTGCTGCACGGCTCACACTTCTGTATTTAATAGGCCTTGACACTTCCCTTCAAATTCCTCCTAATTTTAGACTGGCACTGGGGCAAGTCGTGCTTCTTCTTGAATCTGTTTTAACTTTCTGTCTTAAGGTGAACTGAAATTAGTGTGTTTACGTTACAGGTGTCACATCTTATTCTGCATGTCGTGAAGCCGTGTGGTAAAGAAAGAAATCTCTAAAATACAGAGCACATCTCCTTTCTTATCTGTTTAGGAAAAGATCAGATAGGAGGTGAACTGGGTGCAGGTTATTCAAGGGTCAGGATGTTTCTCCGATCGAGCTGCTGTCTGACAGCACGGCGGCGTCTGGATCCAGCAGCACGCTTCAATCCAAAAGAAAACAAACCTGCCAGACCTGAAACCTGCGCCTGTCAATCAACAAGACCTGACTGGCTGGGCAAGTGCCGGCGTCACTTGGGACAAATAGCAGCCGAGTATCAACCAGGGAGGATTTATGGGGGAGGAACATTCTTCTTTCAGTGGAAACCTCGCAATTCATTATCCGGTCCAGAGGAGGAAAATATGCTTCTCTTTACTAAGGACAAATTCACTTTCTGTGCTTTGGGACATGAAGCTAACAACGTGTGACAACAGCGGAGATTAGATCAGATATTCAAACACGCTGTGGTAGCATTTCATTTTGTGCATGGAATCTGAAATAGAGAGGAGCTGATGCTTTATACCTTAAAATGTAGTTAATGTGCTAAACTGATTTTATTTCATAGTTCACAGTTCTTGCTGACCTACAAACACACAGATTTTATTGTGCGTGGCAGCAACAGACGCAGAGCTACTCTTATTAAAAGGAAAAATAAAGAGGAAAGAGAAATAGAGTTTAAACTATTCGCTCTTTAAACAGCTTATTATGGTAAAGAATTCATATCTAATCAAAGAGATACGCTACATGGCCAAAACTATGTGGACACCTAAACATCACACCCATGTGATAGCTGAACATGTCATTAAAACCACAGGCATAAACCTGCTGTTTCAGGCTTTCCACAAAGATGTTGGAACCTGACTGCAGGGATTTAACTGTTTAATCAATTAATCGATCAACAGAAAATTCATCTGCAACTATTTTGATAACTGATTGGTCATTTGTGTCATTTTTCAAGCAAAAATGTCAAAATAGATCACCATGGTTTGTGGGAATTCTTCACTATTTTCTGACATATTATTGACAAAAAGATTCGTTGACTAATTGAAAATACAATTGGCTGATTAATCGTTTGTTGCAGCGCCTAGATGGTCATTTGTTTGGTCACTTTCAATCAAATCCAACCACACCCACACAGTCCTGATAAAGCAGATTGGAGTTAAACACCTAATAAATAATAACTAAAGATAATACTTTCTGAAATACTTAAGATTTAAAGTGAAGTTTTCAGGGGCTTTAAGATTTCCCTCCATTGGAGCTAAGGAGCCAAAAGCATGAAAACGGCCGTTTTCAGACCAAAAGTATGTGGACATACTATTAGCCATATATTATCAAGGACACAATCATGATGAAACCAATACAGCCATGTCTCCCACCCCACCATGAATTTAAAGTAAGTGGGCAGGGTTGTCCACATACTTTTGGCCATACAGTGTCACACATGTATATCTCAAAACAGCCAGTAGAAACGTGACTAAGACATTGCTAAGCTCTTGTTTTCCCTCTTGCTGTTCTTTTGTGCTCCCAACTGTGATTCACCGTTTGAGAAATACTGAACACAACTAACACAAACCAGCTCGCACAGCTGGCCAGATGTGGTCGAAGTGAAAACAAACCGAGCAAAACCAATCAGCTGCAGGCCTGTTCGCATCCATCACTGCACATTAAACCACTGCGGGGCGAGAGGGACACGGCGACACGCTGCTGTAATTACACACGTTTATTCTGGCAGTGTGTTTGTGAGTCAAAATGAGCTCAGCACAGGCATGGCAACACAGTCTCAATCACAACCAACCCTCACCTGCCCTATTAGCAAACAGGTTAAGACACATTTTAAGGATCCACTTGGTGACGCCACCTTCAGACCCGACACATCAGGCAGGTGTGATGGCATTAACACAGCAGGTGTGATTTATCCAAACAAATACTTCTTAGAGGATGAAGGTGGTGTTATTCTATGTTTTTCTTACTGTCAATAAATCCTACAAAATGACCAAAAACAACAGTGTGTTAGTCCGTCTTTTAATACTGTCTGACTTCCTGTCTGTGGCTCTCAGCTCCAAGCCCATTGGTTCCTACTCAAGACGTAAATCTTTATAAGTTTCATTTTTTAAAAAGCCTCATTCATTTCCTAAAACAGCTGGTCATTGTAGATTTTATCAAACGTCACTCAAACAGGAGTAAATAGTGCTTTTGTTGGGGACTATTTTCAGTGGCGGATGAATACACATTAACACAGAAAAAACTTGACAGTTGATCATTTCATTGTTTGTTTTGGTCTTTTCATGGGTTTTATTGACAGTAAGAAAAATACTGAATTCTGGATTCAAACTTTTTATATAAAGTGAGGCTTGAATTCTGAGCTCTGACCATTTTATTTCGTCTTTCACAGGTACAGGAGCGGGAAAATCAAAGTGGGTAACATCACACTTGACACCTGTTCAGTGCATCCAAATCACTCCAATTCATAATTTGGTAAATGGTCTGTAATGTGAAAATGAAAGTGAAACGGTGAAATGAAAGGAATCAAAATGGTGGTGACTTTAGATGTGACAATGACATGAAGAACAGCTTCAAAAAACACAATAACCACACACCTAGAGTCTAGGTCTGTACCGCAGTCTGTATATTTATCACAGCATGTCTGACGCAATACACTGCTCACTAACAAGGCTCTGAACTTACATGTTTGTCGCTTGACTCTGGTGGAAGTGAACTAATGAGCACTGGAGACTTCGAGGGGCTGCACAGCTCCGGAAAGGGGTTGGGTATGGACGGGACGGAGGAAGAGAAAGACTCTACGCCTTTCGCTCTGGAAACAAACAAAAGAACACAACAAGGTCAGAAACAGCCAAAAACATTGAAGAAGAAACTGACTTTGATTATCTTATCATACAATCAATTTGCAATCACATGTTGTTAAAGGATAAGGTGATATTCTGGTGATATTCTATATTTTTCTCATTGTCAACAAATCCCATAAAAAGACCAAAACTAACAGTGAATGTATCTACTGACAAGTATCGTCTGTGTATATATCTTCGTGAGCAGCTGTTTTAGGAAATTTCTGAGCCTTTTTTTGAAAAAATGAAACCATATTTTTGGAGCCATTTTTAAAGCTTTCACAACAAGCTGAAAATTGCACGTTTGACATATTGTGGTCTTACACAGTTGTTACAGCTAACATGTTAGCAAACTACTGCCCATTTACACATTCAGAAATAATTTAGAGTTGTGTTTCTGGCGACCTAGCAAATTTAAGCCCAGGAAGTCACAGTATTAACAGACATTTTATGGGATTTGTTGACAACAAGAAAAATATCCTTTAAGCTATTTCTTGCCAAGCCCACATTCGATTAGAGCTCTTATAGGTATTTGAACTTTAAATAGACACTAACAAATTCTTGACATGACCTTCCTTATCTTGCCTTGGCTAAATACTGCATTTTGTTACATCGTCAGAAAAACAAGCCAGGATTAAACAGGAGGCAAGCCAAGCTCACGGCTTCTAGATAATAATGTGTCATTAACAATTAGGATTTATTTTACAGCATTAATATTGCTGCATCAGTAAAACATTGCTTTCTTTGTCTTCAGGACAGAAGAAACAAAAAGGTACCACATTCACAAAGTGAAACAAACCACAACTGTACAGAACACACACTCCCAGCCCGCTCTACAATCACAGTTTTATTACTTGTGTCTTTAAGGCGGGGAGTATCTGGCTTAACAGTTGTCTCAATAGAAATTAGTCACTTCTTTAAACATCAGATGACTTATGGCCAGGAGTTGAGTCAATATCCACCACCTCCTTCAGAAGACTGTTGACTCACGTCCACTCTGAGTGAGTAATGCCGTCGGCATTTATGTGGCACGTCCCTGATGGTCGTACCTGTTGGAGGTGATGAGGATGGGCTGGGAACGGCGTATGGACGGAGAATCGGCTACCAGAGGAGCCAGAGTGAGAGTGGAGCTCCCCAACAACGTCTCCGCTCGTCCGGACTTCTCCGTCCTCTCCGAGCCCTCGAATACTTCTGTCCAGGGACCTGCCACCTCCATCATGTTACCTGAGGGGAAGGAGAGTCGTGGGTCAGATTCTTCAGGCTGCTGTTGTGCTGAGGTTCATTGTTACAGCTGATGTGTCCCTGCTGTAATGAGTAACCCATCAGCTCTCTAGTGAAATCCACATGCAAACTTCTGACCTTTATTTACACAGAGGAGACTCACTGAGAGCTGAGTGCACTACTCTTTTGCAGGAGTGTCCTGATTACAGGGATATCTAAATAATACGTGTAACAAGTAGCACCTACATGTACATCATAAAACACAGCTTTTCAACTGAGAGTTTAAATCAAAGATCACAAAGAGAAACTGTTTCAATGACTCACTGAATGACGCATGCTGTGAGGAACTCCAAAGTCCAAGAGTTATTCCATTTATAGGGTACAAAGGGGCTCAAAGACTGTAATATGTGAAGAAACAGATGCATCATTAAATGCTGAGTAAAAACCAGAACCAAACAAAACCAATTCCACGTCCTAAACCTTGAGGCCTGGTCTCTCAATCGAGGATTAAAGACTTAGACTACAAGAACATGCAGCGGAGGCTACTGCTTTAAGAGTTAGCCAATTAATCAATAACTGATCTGAAGACAAATGTGTCTCTGTGACAACCTTAATGAACGTAATAATAGCCAAGTCATAAAGTCACAAGAGTATATAGCCACGCTACCTACCCGCTCTGTGAGGCTGAGCTAAATGCTAACATGCTCACACAAAGTACCATTGAGGCTGATGGGAACATAATTAGTTTTGCAGGAATTTGGTCATAAACCAAAGTGTTGTACACATTACATGCATAGATAGGAAGTCCGATGATCACCAGAGTCAGCAGGGTTCATCCTCTGGAGAACATGAATATCTGTACAAAATTTTTCTTAGAATCCATCCAAGAGTTGAGACGTTTCAGTCCAGACCAAAGTGGTGGACCGACCAACAGAGTCGCTAGAACGGCTAAAAATCCCAAACATGTTCTTGTCCCAGCTTCTCAGATAAGCGGACTTGCTACTTTTCTCTTGTTTATATAATATAAATATATAATTAAATATCTTGGACCTTTTTGGACTATTAGTCAAAATAAGCATCTGAAGTGGGGCTGAGGCACCATGGTTAAACTAAAAACCCACCAAACTCCACAAAACTTTGCTATTAACTAAACTAAATGTCTTAGTTTTAAATAGATGTTGCTTGAAATTATTCATTTGCAGCAGAATGTAAAACAACACCACCAAAAGATCAAATCATCACAATATGATTTCACTGTACGCTGTTAAAAGATAACATCGCCCAGCTCTATGATCTAACACAGGGGTGTTGGGTATTTTCACTGCAATGTCACCAGGTATTAAACACAATTAATTAGAAATAATATAATTATTTATGCTGCTTTCTTATGATTCCTTTTTTTCTTTGTAAGACTTGTCATGTGATGTTGAAACAATCCTCTTGCTACACAGCAGTTGGTGCATTTCCCATTTCTACAGTTTGGCTCAAATTAAGGCCTGCAACATCTCACCAGTATATAAACTGCACTTGACAAGTCCAACTTAACCCGTGTGCTTTTATAGACAGAAGCATAAAAACTAAGATCATTTTCTTGGTCAAAAACACAAAATATACAATTATTATATCTGCTATCGTCTATTGCCACATGGTACAAAGAAAGCAGGAACTTGCAGAGCTGAGAGACAATATACAGACGACACTTATGCTTTCACCACTCAGTTGTTTTGGAAAGTGGTTTGAGGCAGATGAGTGTTTGAATTGGAGGAAATATTTTTTATATTCAGACGACACACACACAGCAGCAGGTGTTGTTGTCTAGAGAGTGTGTGTGTGTGTGTGTGTGTGGAAATTCGGGTTTGTATTTTTCTCTGGCTCTGCGCCATGAAAGTCTATTTTGAGTAATGAAAGTATGACTCATCTGTGTTGTTGTTCTTGCAGCATTGTATGTTAATGTGCTGTAGTTTAATCGTGAGAGTAAACACAGTTATCAGGAACAGCACCGACACAAACACTGACTGCAGGTAATCAGCTGCAGCACGACTGAAGTCTGATTCAGATAGTGACGCTGAACACATCAGATTTAAATACTAACTGTTTTTATTTTTTCTCACAGAAGACAACATCACATTTTTCAGACATAAAAACCCTGCATGCCGTAGTTATTAAAGGTTTAAATTCTCTCTCCAGCACGTGTGGATCCAATTTAAAAGGAGAAAAGAGTCGCCAAGACATGACAAAAGCACCTTAATTCAACCTACAACCCGTTTCATCAAGTGAAGAGCCGACGAGACAAGTCACAAAATGTTGACTGTCCCAGATGACGAGCTGCAACTAACAATTATTTTCATCATCGATGCATGTGTCGATTATGTTTTTGATTAATGATCTCATTAATGACTAGTGATAAATTACACACACCTTTTGTTTGACCAACAGGCCAAAACACAAAAATATAAACAGAAATGCAACAAATCCTTTTTATTTTAGAGGCATTTTTTCACCATTTGTGCCTGAAAAATGATCGATTATCAAAATTGTTGTTGGTTCATTTTCTGTTGATTGATTGATTGATGGATTAATTGATCTACTGTTCATCCAAAGACACCAGCAGGATCTCATTCTCCCTCTGAACACATTTAAAAATTGAAAATCTTTGCTCGATTAAAAGGACAGAATTGCTGCAAATATATTCTCAGTCAACTGATTGCAGTCATATTTGCTACCAGTCATTTGCACTGATTTATGACAGTAAACGGCATCCGTTGCAGATATTCCGTTTACTGTCACATAAGACAATGAAAAGCAGCAAATCCTCACAATCTAGAAGCTGGTGTGTTTGAATATTTAGCACTTTTGTTTGATTAAGTGTTTAATAAATTATCAAAATTGTTGACAATAGATTTTCTGTTGACTGATCGATTAATCAACCAATCGTTTCAGCATCATAACTGCCTGATTACCACTAAAACAAAGCTCTATCTGACTTTAATACCACAGTACCACGCTGCTGCATGAAGCAGGCCAATGATAAGCTCCTTCCTGTATATGGGGCACCTGAGACATAATATTACACATGCTGGGGGGGAGAAAACACTTGTTATCAGACTACCAACACATCACTGAGGGATTAACACAGACCCTGAGTGCAGTTTGCCCTCTGAAATAACAGTGTGCCAGTGTGAAGGAATACACCTTAAACCCTTAAAGCTTATGTTATGAAATGTTATATTACTGTGATTCATCTGGCACATTTTGTCTGTATTGATTTGTATATCTATTTGTATAACAAAAGGAGGTGATGGCCAGCTGTACAAACTAACTCCTGGTAGCTCTAAAAGCCTTAAATCTAAGCTAACAGGCGCAGGCACAGCACCAAAGCCTCATACTGAAACTTATGGAAATGACTCCCCTGTCCTCACCAAGGGTCGCTCGACTAAAACACACTTTTATTAAGTTGACACTAAGACTACAACAAATTCGGCTAACTTCGGCTAACTTCATGTCTTTGTATGAACTTTATATTCGCGGTTAAAACCAGCCTGCACCTGTTTGCACTAGCTAGTTTAGCACCTCCGTACCTGTAAACTTTGTCTTGTCAGTAGGCAGGTTTCAGCTGTCAGCCATCGCGTTAATCCCAAATGTGATGCTAAACTTTGTGTTTTTCTTATTTGTGGCAAACAAAACAGGATGCCGCGCCACTACAAAGCGCCAACAACATCATGTGAGTGGAGCGGGGAGGGAGGGAGGAGTCTGTCCGTCAGGTGTGCACGGTGAGCCCGCCCCGCCCCACCCTCCTCCTCCTCCTCCTCCTCCTCCTCCTCAAGTCTTAGCATCAAAATATACTTAAAAGTATCATAAGTAAAAGTACTTGTCATGCAGAGTGGCACATTTCAGAATAATATATATATATATAATATATATATATATATATATATATTATATTATTGGATGATAATTAGTGATTCATTATTGTTGCAGCTTTTAAAGGTGGAGCTAATTTTACTGACTTTATATACTGCTGCATATAAAATAATACATCATAATTTATCAGTTGATTTATATTTTGTATTAATATAAATCTGCAAAGTAACTAAAGCTGTCAAATAAATATAGTGGAGTAAAAAGTACAATATTGAGTAGAAGTAGCCTATAAAGTAGCATAAAAATGTGCCTCAAAATTATACTTGAGTGCAGTACTTGAGTAAATGTACTTAGTTACTTTCCACCACAGTTTGTTCCAGTTTCTCACTTGTGAGGATTTAGTTTTTCTCATTGTAAACTGATTTTTGGGGGTTTTAAAAGACGTCACCTTGAGTTTTAGGAAACTGTGACAGGTATTTTCTGACATTTAATAACCAGAAAATAAAAAGTACATTAATCAACCATGAAAATAATCCTTAGTTTCAGCCCTACAATTATTATTATTATTATTATTATTATTATTTATGTTGTGTACATGAAGATATTTATTCTATTTATAATAGATTTTTAACAACTGGTCAGGGATGAGACTTAGCATCTTAGGATAACTCTGGCTCATTTACAGTTTTTTCTGTTTATTAATGAGCACTGACCCTCTTAAATAAACTAATTTTAAAATACTACTTTCATCAGAAAGTATATGATACACAGCTATATTCCTGTTTTTAAAAGTGACTAAATCTAACTTTAGAGTCTTGTATTTGCTTTGACAGAACAACATGATTAAATTTAGCATTTAAACTTGCAGCTGTAATGATGGCTGCTTGTCTCCACCTGGTGGTTGAATCTACCTTTACCTGCAGAGAGACTGCACCAACTTGTTGTTCTTTACTTTTAACCTGACGTTAAATATTTACAGAGCTGTGAGCCTGAAGAAAAAGACGCGTAAAAGCAGCAATCCAAGAGCAAACACTTTAACTGAGGGAATTATTTCATGATGACAATTTATTTATTCTAACCTGGAGGCAGCAGCTTGTTCTCCGTCTCCTGCAGCTGCTGCCTCCAGGTTAGAATAAATAAATTGATCTCAACATATTTATATATAAACTTTATCACCACTAACATTATTACACTCATTTAATAAATATCAGAATATCAGAGGCTACAAAGCAGGCTAGTTCTGGTATTGTTTTTGCATTGTGAGATACTTGTACTTTACTTGACTATTTCCATTTATTTAATACTTTGCAGATTCAGAAGCTACTTTTTACTTTTGTTTGATGGTAAAACTTTTGTAGTTCTAGCTAGTAAAATATTGAATGCAGTACTTTTACTCGTAACAGAGTATTTCTACACACACAGCCTAGAGTGGCGTCTTCAGAGGCTTATTTTATCAGACGAATTGTCCAAATGTTTTACTCTTAAAGGAAAAATACACATTTTCAGGCTTTCTCAGACAAGTATTAAGCTTAGTTTTAAGACTAGGTAAGTTATTCCAATTAGCGCTGAAAAACATTACTATCATTATCGATTAATGTCGTTTCTGATTCATTTCTTAGACAACAAACTGTCATAAAGCCATGCCAGCAGCTCTGTGAGGTGCCTCAGGCTAAACGCTAACCGGTATGTTTAGCATGTTAGCATGCTAACATCTACCAATTGGCACTAAACATAAATACAGCCGAGTAGAGCGGAAACATCAGAAAATTAACTGGCAACTACTTTGATGAATTATTAATTTAAGGGACTTTTTAAGCAAATATCCAAACATTCATTGGTTCAAGCTTCTCAATTTGGACCATTTTCTACTTTGGTCTTTTCATTGTAAATAGAAAGAAAAAATGACCGAGAGACAGTTTAAAGACCAAGCGATTAATCGAGAGAACAATCAATAATGAAAATAATCATGTCGTTAGTTTTGCAGGTATTTGCTCATAAACCAAAGTATTGGACAAACAGGATGCTAAAAGCATTCATATATCTGAAGCTCAAGAAAGGTCTCTCGGAAACAAACAGTTTGGATCAAATCATGTTTATTAATGTGTTCAGGAAATCCCCACGGAAACAGTTTACAGGGGAACTTACAGATTTACAATCATTCTTGACAGAAGTGCCAGCTTAACCCCCATGGTTCGACACCGAGGACGCCTGCCGAATCTGAATCTCACGACCAGTTAACTGCGCGCCCATTCCCCCTCAACAGGTCTACCACCTTCAAGCTCTCTGACAAACTACTGACAGAGGGCTTGTTGTGTTGGTCTTTTCAGTCGTGAAGTATGCAGCGCTATAATGTGTAGTAGTAGCCTGTAAACACCCAGACATTCGAACTAGGTTTCCTTTCTTCATGTCTGGACCGTTCACAGTTAAAGAGCCTTCATTATTTGGTGCCAATCCTTCATCCCAACCAGGAAAAGTTACAACAGCCGGATGCTTTCAGATTTCAAAGTAAAAACTGCCAGCCGTTGGTGAGAAAAACCTCTTTCAGTCAAAATCATATGCAGTTCAGGCCCTCGAGGATACACTACTTTCATATACAGGATTTGTCATACTGCTCAAATGCATTTGGTTCAGCAGTCAAAGTACAAATAGAAATGCTAAAACTAGTTACAGAAAAAAAAAAAAAAAAAAAACATGTAACGTCTCTGAAAGGAATAACATGTGAAGCTTGTGAATGTATCAGGACACCTGTCTCAGTTAACCGGCTGTTTGTGAAATGCCCAACACCGACATAAAGTAGGAACACTGTCAGAATGATTCATTGTACTGAAGGTCATCCCTCGAAAATCCAATTCAATGCAGGGAATTCAACGCCAGCTACCCCGTCATTCCTGAATAAGACGAGAATTGCATAAACTCGCAGATTCTAATTTGAAAGTAGATTTTAATTTTTAAGATTGTTGGCTTGCCTTGTGCTTCACGGTCTCTCTTAGTGGGGGGGGAAAGGTAGTGTTCACAGGAGAACCATTGCTAAGAATAATCTGTTATATTCCAATATAATAATAAAACAAACAGCATGATTTTCAAATGACACCAGAATGATCGAGGATGGGCGTTTTTTTTGTTGTTGTTTTTTTTGTCCTTTTTCTGTTTTTGATTTGCTTCGACCTGATACAGGTTAAGATGCAATTTACTGAATCTCTTACTGGTGGGTTTGAGGTTTCAAAATCAAAAAGAGGTTAAAATGAACATTTAGCATTCAGTCTACATCAGGTGAACATTTCTAGTTAACATAGATATATACTACAGGGAGGGGGGAAGAGAGCTTGCACCCTTGCTCTTTCTTTGCCGTATGAAAACCATGCTTCCTCTGGAGAGTAAGGGGTGGGTTGGGGGTGGGGCGTGCAAGACTTGGGGCAGGCTGAGTGGGGCAGAGGCTGAGTTTGGTGGATGGAGAAAGGGGCTTGAAAACCAGACTGCTGATTCCACAGGAGGTGTGTAAAAGGCACTCCAGGGTTACTCCCAATCCCAGCCAACATCCAGAGACGCCTTCACACCCACACACACTCGCTGAACACACAAGGTACACGCACACGCACACATGCACGCCCACACACACACAAGCAGCACAGGCTAGAGCCCCAAGAGTACTGACGAGGGACGAGGGGTGGGTGGGGGAAGCAGAAGGGAGGGAATGAAGGAAGTTCTTGAAAGAAAGAGCTGGGGTTGAAAAGTGGGTTAGATGAGGGGCGAGGGGGGCCTGGATCCGGTGCTGCCACTGTGTTGAAACAGAAAAAATAAACAACAAACAAAAATCAAAACTGGTGGAATGGATCATTTCTGGTTCTTCAGCTGGTTGGAGAGCCAGTCCAGGCCCTCGTACAAGCCGTCCCCGCTGGTGGCGCAGGTGGCCTGGATGTACCAGCTGCGCTGACGGAGGGCGTGCAAGCCCAGCTTGTCTGTGATCTCTGCAGCGTTCATGGCGTTGGGGAGATCCTGGGAGAAGAAGAAACAGACGTCATGATGCAGCTCTCCACATCTACTCATGATCAAAAGCAGACGGGTAAAAGACGGGTATGTGCCGCAATTTAAGACCAGATAGATTCCTGATCTCAGGTTCAGAGTTCAAACAAACACTTGAAGGTATTTAAAGAAACAGAAACGCGACCTCACCTGTTTATTTGCAAAAACGAGCAGCACGGCGTCTCTGAGTTCGTCCTCAGCGAGCATTCTGGACAACTCCTCCCTCGCCTCGTTCACTCTCTCCCTGTCGTTGCTGTCCACCACAAAGATGAGCCCTGCACACACAAATACAGTTCACCGTTATGACCATTGAGGGACCAGGATCACCCTATTTCACATAACTTTGTTACATATAACCGGATTATTAGTTACAACACAGAAATGTTGTTTTGTAATCATTTTCTTCTCTCTCAGATCAAAAGCTGTGACTTTGTTCCATTAATAATTCATTCTGTACAAATTGTTCCGGCTGCTTTAATAAGCCTAATATTCACACTGTGGCATAGAGGAATGCAGCCCCGAACTCTGTGGCCATCATGTAAATTAAAAATCCCAAAACATTTTGAGGATTAAACCGTGAAACGGGATATTTAGACGTGAACTGCTGAAAGTCACGTGTGCAGCTCTGCTATCAAGTTTCCTACGTTGCAGAATGTGTCACTTGGTAACTGCAGGTCTGTTGAGTGTGAACATTTGATCAAACCAAACGCTGACAGACACACGCATCCTGGTATCTGCCGACTGTAAAGTCATTTTGAGACTATAAATTATGTAAATGCAGTATTTTGAGAAAGCAGACACTTTATGCTTTTACAGGGAGACTCGCAGTAAAACATATCAGATCAGACTACAAGGAAATGTTTTTAAATGTTTTAAAACTTTTGGCCTCACGGCAGAGTTTAGTGATCAGTGACTGGCACCTCTGCAGAGCAGCTGCAGCTTTCTACCTGCTGTGATTCTGTGCTGATATTTAACAAAAGTGAAGAGAGAAACAAAACAAAGCAAGAGAGAAGTATGGACGCTTCCTGATCTAAGGGCCAGCACGTTTGGAAATGTTTCGTCATCCCTGTAGCTTTCTAAACTAGTTGTTATTATTATGGACGAAGTTGTCACGTGGATAACGCCAGCCAAAAGGAGCTGGCACTTGCATCTGTACGCAGCACCACTGACTCACTGACTGTTAAACAGAATGAGGTCTAACACCACAGTGGTTTTCAGAGAATCTCACTTATTCTGCGCTTGTTGTCTTCGAAGTTAAAGTCAGAAGACGTGCTGCTTCTTTTAGCCATTCAGAGACAGAACTGTGTAGTGCGGAAAGTTCAACCCTTAAACTGAGTGCCAAATACTGTTTGTGAATCCAACACTGCACAGAAAAGAGACCAAGTAGTAGTCTTGTAGTGTATGGTTTCATTGATTTTTGATGGAGGCGTTTAGGCACCATTTTTCTCACAGCAGAGCAGAGGCTCCCCACCTTTCTGGCTTGTAGCCCCTTAAAAACAAAGCAGCGTCTACTTGTGATGATTTTTCCTCCTCATATTGTTTTATTAGAGGCCTGAAGTGGTGAAAGCATACAGTATTTCACAAGAAATCTCAGAGAGGTCAGGAAAAAGAACATCATTTTTCTTACATGCTGGACCAAGCCTCAATATATTCTGAATGTTGTTTCTGGAATAATCTTGTGCCTTTTTCTCCCGATTAATGATACTGTATCTAACTGTCATCACCACAAGGATTCACACATTCAGTTTCACACTTGAACGGTCCGTGTGTGGACGGACGGTGATGTTTGTCTGACGCGTGCAAAGAAAACGAGGAGAAGCTACAGCAGGAACAGAGGTGGAGCTGCTCAATCAGCTGAAATCACAATGGACTTCTGTAGGCAACGACTCTTTTTTAAAACTATAAAAAGATACTAGTTCAATTGAGAATGTACCTGCAGGTTGCATCATTAGTAGAAAATACTAGTAGGCAGTGTAAGCCTACAGGGCCTTAACATATTCTGACAAATGCAATTTGAGGAAATAGTAGAGGAGTGACACAATAAGCCCTTTGAGAATTGAACAATGGCGCGTGAGTCATTGGTTGACTAATTTTAAGAACATCCTTTATGCACCAATGTGGCCACCTATAGGCAGTAATGTTCACTGACGCTGCTGCCAGCGGAGATAAAGTGCCCCTCACCTTGAGTGTTCTGGAAGTAGTGGCGCCACAGCGGCCTGATTTTGTCCTGACCGCCCACATCCCACACTGTGAAGCTGATGTTCTTGTATTCTACAGTTTCAACATTAAAACCTGGACAGAAGAGGAGAAACGTGGATGAGTCACTAAATGATAGAAACATTTTGTACAATTCATGTTTTGGATGCTGACAGTTGACCTGCCGGACACAACAAAGCTCAATATCCAACACTGCATCCAGTTTAACATTTCTGTTCATTCATATTTAATTAGTTAATTTAAACCTCCAGTCCAGTGTGAATGTTTAAGATAAGCTGCACACAACAGGGCTGGCTATTGAACCTCAGTACTTTTTAATGTGTCCATGGCACAAGTATAAAAATGGTCAATGCTGAAAGCTGGCATCAAATCTCTGTTCAGATTCCTAATCGCGTGCACCTGATTCCTATCATAACTTTGCCAATTTTAGACTGTAAAGTTCAAGTATGGCTGATTGTGTTTAGACCCCCCCCCCCCCCCAAAGTAAGACATCACAAATCGCCAAGTCTTGGTATCAGCCCAAAACTTGGATATGGTATTGGCACTAGAATCAAAAACATTCAGACGATACCCAGCCCTATACGCAACAAGATGTACAACTGGTAAAACACCCAAAAAACACACAAGTGAACAAAACTGATTAATGCGTAGATATCCATACCAATGGTGGGAATGGTGGTGACTATCTCTCCAAGTTTCAGTTTATACAGGATGGTTGTTTTTCCAGCAGCATCGAGCCCGACCATGAGAATCCTCATCTCTTTTTTGCCAAACAGGCCCTTGAATAAGCTTGCAAATACATTCCCCATGGTGACGAAGCTGTCAGAGAAGAAGGGAAACCGGGTTAGGAGACTGGCACACCGGCGGTAAACCTAACACCTTATCGCCGCTGTACATGTCACAAGGGCACGAACATAAACGAGCGAAACAGGCCGACAGCAGCTTCACATTTGGTCGAGTACAAGGCTGATTTTCGCTGAACCAAAGGGGGCACAGCGACTGCACCACGGTGGGAAGACAGGTGTTTGCGTAAGCGTTGAGGTTACGGTCTGTGGCTGTACGTCAGCAGCCCCCTCGCGGTTTACTCCCAGGTCTCACTAACTGGCAGCCGCAGCGCAAACCCGGACGGACACAAACGCCGACTGATCGCCAGATAAGAAAGGCCCGGTACGGCTGGGTGGCCTGAGCGGGCCCCCTTCCGCTCGGAGCAGGTACCCGCTGGATCCACGAAGGGCGGATGCTCCGGCTAGTTAGCTCGCTAGCTGGTGTTAGCTCGCTGCTCCGCGGCCGTTAACGGTCGACGGGGCGCCGCCGTTCGAGGCACGACCTCGCCGGCGCGCTGCGTAAGAAAAGCCCGTCAGTGGGTTTTAAGTCCCGCACCTCGTTAGGCCCGCGGTGACGGCTCTTCGGTCCGTCCGTTAACGTTACCGGAACCTGCTAACGTAGCTGCCGTTAGCTAAATGCCGCGTCACAGCGGGGAGAGAGCACCGTGACGTCACGTCGGACGCCCGGGAGAACGGGCCGGTGGCACGGAGCAGCGGGCGGCTCACCCGGTGCGGCGGCTCAGGGCAGAGAGCGGCGCCTCGGAGCGGATTGTTACCTTTCACAAAGACAGCTTCTCGATCTTTCCGTTATCTCTCACTGTCACTCCAAAATGGCGTCTTGCGCAGCCAGGGAGACACCGGCGTACGGGCGCGTCCCACCGTCGACCCCGAGCCAATCACAGAGCAGAGGGTGTAACCGACGGCCCGCCTCCGCCGTCCTGCCGTCCAATCACAGCGCCGGAGCAGCCCTGCGTGCACAGTGCACAAAATGTCGAGGAAGTGAACCGCACACGAGTTTATTCAGGTTTCAGCCTCAGTGGATAACAGAGGAGATGGCATGAGATCAGAGCTGCAGCTGACAAAAGGCTGCAGCTGTCATTTGAAAGTATGTTACTGATATCTGATTGTTTCTCGACAATATATGGCCAAAAGTACGTGGACGGGGGGGTCTGCGGCTGCTGGTTCGTGGCTTTGGCCCCTTGGTTCAGTGACACAGTCTGTGTTCGTCCCCCTTTCCTGTTTCAACATGACAGACAGTGGCCCCCCTTCACAGATGGTTTCCCCAGTTTGGTGTGGAAGACTGGCCTGCACCGAGCCCTGACCTCACCCCCAGTCCAGCACCTCTGGGATGAACTGGATCGCTGACTGGGAGCCAGACCTGATCACCAACACCAGAGTTAAACCCCACTGATGCTCTTGTGTCTGAATCCCTGCGGCTGGTGGAAACACCACGGTTTTGGAATAACATATAATAAAGTGGTAGAATCCTAAATATGACATTGATTCTTCACATTTTTAATGCAAAACTAACAATTAGTCATTGACAGTTAGTCTTTTGCTGGCTGCTTTTTGTTCGATCAGCTGTTTGAAGGCAGCAGACAGCCCTCTTTCATCCTTCGTGTTGACATTTTGCAGTGTCTGAGCTACTGGACACCTGCTGATAGTCAACAAAGATCCCTTTCTAGACGAAGCAGGGGGCCTCGAGCCACTGTGCACTATTAGATTATGACTGTTGGTGTATTTTGTTTCAGTCCACACAGGATTACATAAAGAATCGTGTTACAGAGTTAGAGGAATACTATGCTGTGATGTTGTGGCCCCAAAAAAAAGTAAATTAAAGTAAAAAATGTGCCGTTGTGCCTGCTCAAAGGTGGGGGGGGGGCATGTTTAAATATTTGCTATAGGAGGAGCTGCTTGAGTGGCCCTATTAGCTCCACATTCCTCAAAGATTTAACTGAAAAAGATTTAACTGAACCACAAGGTTGTTGCCAGAATAGCTAAGCCCCCACCCAAAAAAAGGGTTTTTTACCATATACCAAAAATAATTTCTTAATGTGGGAATAAAAATTTCAATGGGTAAATACTGATTATCTCATTTTAAAATGTCATTTTATTTTATCTTAATTGATTTTATTCTTATTGTTTTGAATCTCATTGTAATGATTTTCTTTGCCTATGGAAAACACTTTGAGTTGCCTCTGTGTTTGAAATGTGCTGTATTAATAAAGCTGCCTTGCCTTATCTATTTACAGCCTATAAAATATCCACCAATTGTTTTGAATTGTTTATCCAAACAAATTCCCAGACATGACCTCGGTGTCCTCACTGTCCCTTCTGAACCATTTCATATCTGAATTATAATAATTTCACATCTCAGTGAAACATTTCACATGCAAAATGTCCAAAAACAGCATGTAACTATATGTGATGTGAATTTATAGGAAAGGCCTGAAAAGCCTCATGTCTAAATCATGTAATCATGTGATCTGATCACGTGTGAAACAGTCAGATGAGCTTTCTCTGTAAGGGCAAAGCTAGTTTCTTTATTAGTGCTCTAAGAGGCATTTTCATCAGCTCCTGTGTTGATGATGTGGTTGGTATTGCTTCTGCTTCTGCTCTTATAGTCAACTGAAGCTGGACGACACGATGAATGAAGGAGGAAGTGACCAGAAAACAAGCAGAGGTGGCAGAAGAGAGCAGCTTCTTTTTTTCCCTATAAGATCTCTTTTTTTTTATTAAGATATAAAATGTCAGTAACGTTCAAGTATTAAAGTCTTCAGGACTCATATTGTATTATGACAGATATTCATTGTCACTCATTCTAAAGCTTAAAAGGCACCAAACAACGTGACAAACACTCAAATTCCTACCAAAAGCACTGGTTATTCTACGTTTACACAGACAAATCAATCATATCAGCAGCACAACATCTACAGGTACATCTTTATGTCCACATGGCTTTAGAACAATCAGTGTCTTAATAAGTGCAAAAACAACAACCAAAATAAGAAAAATGTCCGTCTCATTCTCGAAGTTCCAGCTTGCCGTCTCTGACTCTCCACCTCCAGCACTGACATCTGTCAGGAGCAGGAACACAGCGCAGCCACAGACAAGACTCTCTGATCTCCTGCTCAGAGGACACCGTCTTCCTGTCCAGGGTCTCCAACGTGAAGGCTTTCCCCGAGACCTGAATGATAGATGGGATAATGCATGTGGGTTTCAGCAGGCTGGGTATCAAATCCATCAAGTGTTGAAAAGTTGGCACTGGATGTCTGGTCTTTACTTTTAGTTCCAGATTTAAATCCAAATTTTACCAGTTTTTGACCATTTTATTTAGATACAATTCTTGTGTTTAGCCAACATTTAACATTTCAGAACTTTGGCTTCTTTCTGATTTAGAAAAAACATGTTTATATTTCTCAAAGTCATGATATCGGTACCAGAACTCAGGTGTTTTACTCAAGTGCTGTACTTAAAGGGTAATTCTGGTATTTTTAAACCTGGGCCTCTATAGAATAACAGAATAACATGACACTTAGAATAACAGTCTGAGCCAGAGTCAGTGGCAAAAACAAGCACTTTTAGTAGACAGACTTTGACGGGCGCAGTTGCCCCAAAGAATTACGTTGCAGCCATTGCAGCCCGTTTCGCGCTTTCCGGCTGAGGCGATCTACTGGACCAACTCCAAAATGTTTGTACTTGACTTGGGTATTTCCATTTCATGCTACTTTATACTTCTACTCCACTAAATTTCAGAGGAAGATATTATTGTTTTCACTCCACTACATTGATTTAACAGCTGTAGTTACTTTACTAATTAAGATTTTTATTACAAAACATATGATCACCCTTTAAATTATGATGCATTTCTTCCCTTCAAAAATCAAAAATGTCCCAGCCTGTTTTCAGTGCAAATCAATTTGTTTGTGTGTTTTCTGAAATCATGTTTCATTTCTGTTAATTCTAGTGCCACGTCACACCTCAGTTTTAGACGGGTTCATTTGCATTAAAAAGAGGTTGAAATATTAAGATTTGTTCACCTGTTTTAAGAAAATAAGTTTTTTTAGGACCTATCATTCCCAGTTATTGATCTTTTGTCAGTTCAGGACCAGGACCAGTTCACACTGGAATCTGATTAAAAATAAATAAATAATAAATTGCAGAATTGTGACGAATGTGGATTCCAATATGACTGTTCAGACTGAGGTCGCATTGCAAAAAAATCAGACCTGTATCTGATTTATATGAAAGTGGCCCAAATCAGAATTGAAAAGATCAGATTCCATGTGATTTGTTCTGTTCACACTGTTATAAAAAAACAGATCTGAGTCACAGATTTGGGCCACTTTTGCCTGCAGTCTGAATGTAGCGTCAGGATCTGGGTGGCTACCTGAAAACCACCCCAAACATTCAAACAATCAGTCAGCTGTCTCTTACCTGATCACTAATTCCTATAGCAACATGGCCCACTTTGACCTGCCGACGCTCACGGATCCTGAGACACTCGCCCTGGACGTTCTCAATCCAGATGTCAACACCTGGAGCGTCAGAACACATGAACAACAATGAAAAAACAGGACTCAGCCAGCGTATAGCGATGCAGTCCTGCCATCTTACCTTCGAAGCAGTACGAGGAGGGCTGATTCGCTGAGGCCAACCACTCCAGGTGTCCGTCTGTCTGACTGTTGCAGGAGGAAAAGACTCCAGAGCTCAGGTCATCAGACGAATGATCAGAGTCCTTAAAAACGCAGAGAGATGTTTGTTCTTCAGAGTTATGTTTGAACTCTGCATGTACAGTACACATACACCTCTTTGTGCCTGCATCCACGAACACACACCTTCTCTGAGGCATCCATCTGCGACGCGTCTGAGCAGCTGAAACAGGACGGAGGGTCATCTCGAGGTTCAGGGGATGGGGTCCGGATGGTGGTGCCTACAGCTACATCTAAAGTCACTTACGTAACATTGCAAAAATCAGGCACATCCTGTCTCAAAAAGATGCAGAAAAGCTAGTCCATGCATTTGTTACGTCTAGGCTGGACTACTGCAACTCTCTATTATCAGGCTGCCCCAATAAATCCCTTAAGACTCTCCAGCTGATTCAGAATGCTGCGGCACGTTTACTGACAAGAACCAGAAAAAGAGAACATATTTCTCCAATATTAGCTTCTCTACACTGGCTCCCTGTAAAATCCAGAATAGAATTTAAAATCCTTCTCCTCACCTTCAAAGCCCTAAATGGTCAGGCACCATCATATCTTAAAGAGCTCATAGTACCCTATTACCCCACTAGAGCACTGCGCTCCCAGAATGCAGGGTTCCTTGTGGTTCCTAGAGTCTCTAAAAGTAGAATGGGAGCCAGAGCCTTCAGCTATCAAGCTCCTCTCCTGTGGAACCAGATCCCAGTTTGTGTACGGGAGGCGGACAACCTCCTCACATTTAAGAGTAGGCTTAGACTTTCCTCTTTGATAAAGCTTATAGTAGGGCTGACTCAGGTGACCCCTGAGCCCCCCCTTAGTTATGCTGCTATAGGCCTAGACTGCCGGGGGACTTCCTATGATGCACTGAGCTCCTCTCTCCTCCTCTTCCTCTCCATCTGTACGCCCTCATATCCCATCAATGCTTGTTATTAATTCAACTTCTTCCCGTAGTTGTGTGCTTTCTCCTCTCTCTCTCTCTCTCTCTCTCTCTCTGTTGCTTTCTGCAGGTATTTCTGCCTCCGGAGCTGTTGAGTCTGGATCTATGGTTTTACATCTCTATGTGGAACTGTATTGTGCTGCTGTATGTTCTCTTTCCTCTTCGCTCCCCCCCTCCCCTTCAACCCAACCGGTCGAGGCAGATGACCGCCCACCTTGAGCCTGGTTCTGCTCGAGGTTTCTACCTGTTAAAAGGGAGTTTTTCCTTGCCACTGTCGCATAGTGCTTGCTCATGGTGGGAACTGTTGGGTCTCTGTAAATATAAAGAGTCGGTCTAGACTTGCTCTATTCGAAAAAGTGCCCTGAGATAACTTTGTTATGATATGGCGCTATATAAATAAAACTGAATTGAATTGAATCTAGTGAGAGGCGACATATCACCAGTTCATGTTAGTACCAAACAACACGAGTGCATTTAGGAATACTTTCCAAATCAATCCACGCTTTACTGCATTGATCACTTCATTGCATTTGCTAGATTTAGACTTGTCCCTAAATGCCTAAATATCCAAGCTCCTCAGGTGCTCAGTGAAAAGGTGAAACCTCTTGTAACTCAGTAATTCAGTCTTTGCAAGGTCCCCTTTTGAGAAAACCTCCTTTGAACAGACGACTCTCTGTTCGAGGGATCAATATGTGGAACTCCTTACCCACAGAACGCAAAAAATGTTGAATGAATAATGAATGAATAGAATCTGGAGCCACAAAAGGCTTTATACTGCCTTTTCAAAACGTAGTAGTACCCTACTCCTCAAGACCTATTAACAGACTTTGATGAGTAAAATCGGAGGAGTTCCCCTTTAAGACAGACTGGAAAATTTAAAGTTCCCCTCCACTCAAAAATATGAATGTTTGAGCTTCACTGTGCAGAATGATGTCTGTGCAGAGTTTGACACTAGAAGCATGTTTTCACGTTCATCTGCTGAACGTGGTCATTGAAAATCTGATTTTAATGGGCGGGGTCTACAAGTATGATTTGTGACATCATAAATAGTTGGAAGCAGCCAATCCTGGTTCAATATTCAACTTATACAAGTGTGATGTAGAAACTTGAAGCCTCCAGTGCAGACACACAGAGTTTACTCTACAGTGAAGCAGGAGACATCTTGTGTCCAGCAGGAAAACTTTAGAAATTAACAAAATTTGCGTATTCATAGATTCTGGAATTTGTAATAAGCTGGAAGGAAAAAAACATATCAGACACACATTATTGTTCCATCAGACTTATTGTATATATGTTTTAATACATGTCTGGAGGGGATCTTTAAAGTGTTCCTTTCTCACTCAGTAATCAAATCAATCAGCTCATGAGATGCTGTATCCTGATAAAATGTAGCTGCAGCGGATGAAATGATTCTGGAAACACTCAACAACTTGATCGTCCTGACTCACCGTCTCTGAGGTATTCCAGCTCTGGTTCTGATCCCCATGAATTATCGTTTGTCTGTTGGCCTTTTTGCAGCAAAGGGAAAAGGCCTCGGAGAGCACGGAGATACTCTGTAGAAATGGAGGAGTCCCACTCTTCTTCTTCCTCCTCCTCCTCCTCCTCCTCTTCCTCCTCTTCCTCTTCATCTCCTTCCTCTTCCCAATCCCCCTCATAGTCCCTGTCAGTTTTCAGCCACTTCTCCTGAATATGTTCCTCCTCTCCCATGTATATATCCACTTCTGAATCAGACCAGGTGTCCCAGTCGTCATCCTGCAGTGATTTCGGCTGGCACTCCCACTCCCTAGTTAAGGACTCTGTCTCCACTTCAGAGTCCGAGTCCTCCTCGTCCACTGCTGTAGTTCTCCAGGGGCTCACCCAGTACATGGTGGGCACTGAGACGGCAGCTGATGGTTTAGTTGGGGTGACGGGGGTCCCAGAGCAGGGGGTGTCTTCATCCTGGCTCTTGCTGTGATGCAGCTTCTCACAAGCACTTTGGACGGACCACAGACTCAGACCTCCAACTGTGGAGCAAATGTTCACTTTAAGACTCCTCAGTGATGCAGATAATATTACAACAACAGTAAGAAAGATGTTTTCCTACCTGGAAAACAAAACAAGTATGTGTTTCTGTAGACAATCACATCTCTAAAACTCACAAAAACTAGGTTGGAGTGCCTCAAGGGTCAATCCTGGGTCCTATTTTATTTTCCCTATACTTGCTCCCTCTTACATTATTCACTGCCACGGCATCTCCTTTCATTTTTATGCTGACGACACGCAGCTATACCTTCCATTAAAGCCCACAGACCTTGGTATGCTGCACTGAAACTAATTTTCTCCAATTAAATCTGGACATTCTTACTATTAACCCTTAGTACATCTCTTCGTATTAAATTTGAAATGCGATGTTACTGCTATTCTGTACAGTCTTCAATTGATCAATTAAGAAACATTGCAAATATTCCACCACATTCTACCTGTTTGCTTGTTTTAAAAGACTCTAAAACTCTTATACACACTTTTATTCTTGATTTTGTTCAAAACTCAGCTGCAAAACTAGAACAAATAGATCACATTACACCTGGTTTAGCCTATAAACACTGGCTGCCTGTTCATTTAAGAATTGATTTCGAAATTTTAATGCTAACTTTTAAAGCACTGCACGACCAGGCACAAGAAAGTAACCTGAGTTCCTCGAGCAGCGGCCTTCTAATAATCCAAGTCAAAGCGTAAGACCGGGGGGATCGAGCCTTTTCTGTTAAGGATCCGAGACTCTGGAACGATCTGACCGAGAGGATCCGCTTAGCTGAGTCCTCTTTTAAATCACCTCTTTTATTATATAGTTTACCCTGATTTTAGTTCATTCAGTTCCTTCTTATGTTGTCTATTTTATTTAGTCATTTTACCACCGTTGTTTTTGTTTTTGTTCTTGCCACATTTTGAATTCATTGCACTGTTTTTATGTTTTTTTGTGTGTCCTTTTTTGTTTATGTTGTAAAGAATGTGACCTTTGTTTAGAAATGTTCTCTATAAATGAACTTTACTATCATTATTAGAAAAATAAGGATGATTCTCGAATATGTAACATATGTCGACCTGCTCTGAGGGCCTTGGTGGTTTTCCTCCTGAGCTCCTTCGCCGATGCTCGTCTGTCAGGGTCCTTCTGGAGTCCGGCCCTGAACACTTTGGCTGTGAAGTTATTACAGTTGGACGGCACCTCCCATAGAGGCGGAGGCTCGTTGACAATCTGACAAAACAGACGTGAGAATACCAAGAAGCGTGAGAATACCTCGATGCTGTTCAGGGTGAAAATATCACACTTTCCAGTAAGAAGACTCTGACCTGGAGACACAGTGGATGGGAGTAGAAGCGTATCCATGGGTGGCATCCATTGAGCATGTGCAGTAACATACAACAGCTGCTCCACACGTCCGCCTTGGCACAGAGCTGATCCCCTCGTGCCACCTCGGGGGCCATGTGGGTCTCTGTGCCGGGGAAGGCAGCTCCTACATCCACAACCAGTGAATTCATTTGAATCTGTTTTACCTCTTTATTACCTCGTGTTTCCCCCTGGCTGGTTTCCTGTTGTTTATGTATATTTTGACTCCTCTGGGGCTTTAGGCTCACAGTAATATTTGCTTATATTTGGGGGTTTTTTTCTGTGTAGTGTGACTTTAACCCATGAGTTTTGCATGTTTTACATAGTAAATGCAGAAGTCTCTTCCCGTGCCCTGTCAGCGTGTTCACCATTAACTTTCTGTTATTGTCATGGACTTGCTAAAGAACAAGATAATACAATAGCCATCAGTCAGACTAACCATTAGGGGAAGATCCAGGTAGCAAATATATGACTTTTTATGGATCACTTTTGAATCACAGCTGCTGTAAGTAACTTTTCTCTTCTTTTGTATTTATTTAAAGTTAATTTGTATGACCAAATCCACTAATGTGATCAATAAATATCAAGTGTGTTTTAATGTAAACCTTGCCATTCGATTTATTGCTGACCTTGTACACTTGACTCACCCCTGAATGCCTTGGTGCTCCGTCCGTTGTCATCTAATGTCTCTGAGAGACCAAAGTCGCAGAGGAATGTGTCTCTGCAGTCTGCAGACAGCAGCACATTGTCAACTGGAATAAAATCAACACATAGGATTTAGTGAGACAGCTTGTTTTCATTTTGGTGCTCGTTATGAAACAGTTGACTGAGGAATCAGGAGGCTGTCAGAGGCTGTCAGGGTGATGGGCGCACAGGGGGCCAAAGCCTCTGCAGCCCCCGAACAGCCGTCTTCAGGTAGCACAAGGTGACATCTTCCAAAATAAAGCACATTTTTTCCACCTGTTCATGATCTGATATGATGAGACTGGTTCATTTAATGTTCGCTGGCTGAGGTAACCTCCTCGCAGTGACCTCAGGCGACAACGGAGGGTCCTAATTTGAGCAAGCCCCTTCCCAGTCGATCCTCTCAGCAGGGATTACTGAGGTTTTAGGGGTGAGATGTCAGTTTAGGATTAGGCACCAACACTGGGGATGCAAAGTGACAGTAGAACCAGCAGCTAGAGGCTTTACTGGGCTCCCCTCCCTCCCAGTAAGCACTGCTGATAATATCAAAACTACTACCACGGCAGGGAGAGAGGGGACACTGTGGGGCCTCACAACAAACTGAACAAGATGAAGCTGAATCCAAATGTATATACAAATAATAATACAAATAAAAAAAAAATCTATTTAAAAAAAGTGATTCTACACTGAAAATACGAGCCTACTCTAAGATACATACATGTATGTACATAGAAACCAGTAATGGAAGAAGTATTCAGATCCTTTTAAAGTAAAAGTAGCAATACAACAACCTAAATATACTGCATTACAAGTAACAGCCCAGTATTATCAGCAGGATGTGCTTAAGTACCAGAAATAAAAATACTCATTATGCAGAATGTTCTATTATTTATATATAATAATCCCAGATTATAATGATTGATTGGTTGATAATTATGTTAATGACTTTATATTCTGTTAGTTCAATCTATAAAGATGCATAATATTTTATAAACTGATGACATGTTTGTACTTAAAGAGTAACTCCACACTAGATTTTGGAAGGAGGAAAAACACGGCTGCACTGGCCTCATGTTGCTGTGACAAAGCAGGATTATAAAACCGGATGAAGTTACTCTTTAAAATCTGTATCTGCAAAGTAACTAGTAACTGTAGCTGCCAAATAAATAAATGTCCCTCAAGATGTACAAGTATAAAACGCGAATATTCAAGTAGAAGTACCTAAGAACAGTATTTAAAGCGGCAGTAATTTATTTCTTTGGCCACTTGGGGGCAGCAGTACAAGCTGTAAACATATTTTCACCTAATAAAGTTGATGGCAAGTCGTGGAGTTTCTGGGAACCCAACAATTGTAAGTCTAATATTTACTCTCTTTTAGCTCTGTTATATAAATATCTGGCTCTTTAGCTGCTAAACGCTTCACTATGTAGTAACTGTTTTGCAGGTAGTGGACAGTGGGTTTTATTTGCTGAAAAACAGCTGCCTGGAAACGACGCTGATGAGAGCGATGAGACTGAACCAACAACCAGTAAAGTTGTGAGCTAAAAACAAACAAAACAAAGATGCTAAAATGCCCCGTAGAGCTGAGGAGAGCTGCAGAGTCGGGTAACGATGCTGTAAATCCACTAATTAAATTATTATTATTATTAAAAGTAAACACCCAGACCAAACAAGAACATACCTTTGACGTCCAAGTGAAGGACCTTCCTGTGGTGCAGGTGCTCTAGTGCCCCCAGTGACTGATGGAGGTAGTGCAAGGCCAAATCCTCAGGTAGGGAGTTCATCTCTTTTAGAAGCTGGGCCAAACATGCTGAGGAGGTTTGGACAAATCTTTACTTCACAGGACTGCAAATCATTTGCTGTAAGTGTACTGCGTATAAAATGAAGTATTTGTGTTATTTATGGTGGATAGCGGAGACGGTTTACCTGGCTTCAAGTCCATGAAGAGCACGAGGTTGAGCCCCTCCCTCACGACCCCAAAGAGCTCGACCACTCGAGGAGAGTTCAGAGCGCTCCACGTGCTCACCTCCTCGCTGCTGAGGCGACTCAGAGGGACCTGAGATCAGTGGGCGACAATGATGTTCAATAATATTACTTTGAACTCAATCATCATTTCCAGGAAGACGTTGTCTGAAGAGCTTCAGGTGGTGCTTTATCTGGATTTTCTTGGCTTACCCTCTTGGCAGCACATTCAAATCCAGTCCTTTTGTCCTGAACACAGAACACATCGCCGTACGAGCCGTTCTGTATGTGGTGAAGAATGCAGTACTCCTCTCCCTCCCTGTACTGAGAACTGTCGGGCTGCAGTTTCTTAAGGAGGCAAAAGTACACGTTGACAGCAGAAATTACAACCAGGCTGAGAAGTTAAAGGGTAAATCAACACAATCAGAAAGCCTGTTGCCCTTTGTGTACCGTTCTTAAGTACTTTACTTAAAGCTCCTCTAATCAAATCAAAATGTTATTTAACCCTTTGATCAGATGACGATGTGTGATGTGAAAGAGGTTGTTCAAAGCGACAAACTCAAAGACAATTATCACCCGACCTAGTTTCTCTTAAAACTACAAAGCATTTTAGCCTTTTTGAGCTTGTTCTTTTGGTTTTTCACGGCCGCAACTTTCAGTCTCACCTTTCTTATCAGCTACGTTTCCGGCAAAGGTGATAAACTCACCTGCTCAGCACCAAACAACAGACTAGCTGGTGAACAGAGCATTTAGCAGAGCCAGACACTTTTCTCCAGAGTTGGTGGAGACCGAAACAGAGCTAAAAGAGAGTGAATATTGGACATTTGTCTCCTAGAAAATACCTTTATATAGCACTAATATGGTTTTCCAATTAGGTTGTGCAGACGAATGTAATCGCTGGCTGACTCGCATCTGTGTTTTGGTTTAAGCAAGAAAAGTACTTTGGTTAAGATTAGAGAAAGATCGTGGTTTTGGTTAAAACATAGACACTGATTCAAGTCACTGCTGACTTTTTCTGTATTAAACCAGACCACGATCTTTCCCGAACCATAACCTAATGCTGTGAGTGTCTACACATACCCATAATAAAGTGTAATAATGCGTAATCCAGGTTACATTAAGTTTCCTTCAAAACCTATTTACTTATTGCAGATATTGTATATAAGTGTAGTTTCTAGTAGACAGGGTCACCACATGAATGCTAACGTAGCTCTGTGTCTGCTGGATGTGTAAGCAGGCAACTTTGACTTTAAAAGGTGCCAATGTGTTTTTAGCTCGTTTTGCTGCCCCCAAGTAGCCAAAAAAGGTTCATTTGACAGTAAAAAGTTCATTTTTGTAAAGGTGCAAGGTGACACGTGTACACCAGGTTTACAGATTTTATGATCAAGAATGTATATTCATCAAAACTTTCATTTAATGCCACTTTATACTTTTGTATTGTACTCCACTACATTGATTTGATGCCATTGGTTGCATTATGGGAAATGTAGGATCCAGTATTTTTGGAGCTTGACCCTTATTAGGGACTAAAAGTCACGACATCTCGGCCTCTGCTGCTTCAATTTTGACCAGTTTCTTATTTTAATTAGTCTCTTATGAAACTCCAAAGCACTTTATGGAAGTGTAAACTAAATTGCTGGAGTACGCCTTCAAAACACCACTGTCACTGACTGTGGCGTTCCTAGAAAGGCATGATTTAACTTTAACTCATCAGCGTTTGGTGTTCATAGCTTATAAAGGTTTTCAGACGCATGTATATGGAGTCATAGGAGTGCCATAAAAAAGAATAAATCTGTAAAAGAATAATAAATAAATGTGAAAATAAATGAAAATGCTTATAATTATTCTTTTTATATTTTTCCATTTGTCTTTACATTTACACATTTATTTATTATTTTATTTATTTCTCTTTATATTTCCACATTTATTTTCTTATTCTTTTACAAATGTATTCTTTTTTTTATGGCACTCCTATGACTTCATACGTGTAGGCATGTTAATATGAGACCCAAACAATAAATAGTGTAAATAAAGTGGCTGTAAATGTCTTACATGATGAAATATGAGTCCTTCATTGACAGGTTTGCTGGTCTTCCCGTCATTCAGAGTCTGTTTTGTCAAATCTCTGAAGAAAGGGGAAACAAAGAGCTTTGGCACATGTGTCACTCTGCCTCTCAGGACGCCCAAAACTGTGTCGACATCACTCATGTCCTCGAAACCAAAGGCACGCTGAGATGTGCTGGAGGTGTAGGTGGACTCTGAAATTCCCAGCAGGCTTTGCACACGCCCTGTAGACTCAGAGTCCCACTCAGCATGGGAGGAGGAGTTAAAACCAGACACATGCATCAGGTCAAAGGTCAAATCTGACATTCGAGCTTCAACTCCAAAACTATCTGGTACTTGTGCGCCATCCTCTGCACCGCAAGATGAGTCTGACTCGCTTTCGTGAGTGCAAATGGATTCAGAGTCCTGCTCCAGGCCGCAATCAGAGTCTGAGCCTCCTCTGCCGTCAGTGCTGGATGTGTCGTCTGTATCTGTTGATCTGTGCTGGTCCTCCGAGAGCGACACATCCTCTAATCCTCTGACACTCTCGCACACATCTGCACAGCCTTCATGCAGGCAGGAGCGCAGGTCTGCATGGCTGCAGGGGAGTGAGACTGAGTCGGTAAACTGAGGAGGAGGCGGTATGATCTCCTCGGATGATGACGTCATCTCTCTGCACGCTGATTTCAGCCAATCAATCTCCTGCACCCACAGACCCCGGATGATTGGAGGCTGCTCGCCTTCCTCCTGGCTCTGTCGCCTGGTTTTCCTGCGTTGTTTCCTCTGGAGGTGGTAGTGCGGGAGTTTGGCGGCCTCATCGAAGTCCTCATCCTCTGTGTCGCTCATGAGGGAAGTTTCCTTGCTGAGAGACCTGCAAATTAGAGGATAGATGCCATGTTTAGTATGCTAACTGAAGCTCTACAGGTCTATGGATCAATACTTACTAAAATAAATTAATTTTTAGACAACTTAAAGCCCCTATGTACAGATTGTTTCATGTCATTAAATCTTCTTTTTCCAATTATTTTGATGGCAGATGTTTTTGTGAAAACTGGTACTGTGCATGTGTTGCTTTCAGCCTTTAAAATGTTTCGCAGTGTTTGGTTTTGTGGATGGTATATTGTGAGGTACCTGTGCTTTCTGATCAGCTGAGATCTTGAGTAAGGGCACTGTGTGTCGGTAGGACTGAACTCCTGAAAGTCTTCTCCTGGGACAGAGAAATGTTAACAATTGACTATCGTCAAACTGGTTATAGAAACTGATTCAAAAACATGAATACGTTCAGGCAAAGACGAGAAGATTGATGCCACTGTCATGTCTGTCCGCTAAAGATAAGGCCAAAGCTAGCAGCCAGTTAGCTTAGCTTAGCACAAAGACTGGAAACAGTGGGGAACAGCTAGCCTGGCACCTCTGAAGCCCATTAATTAGGATGCTGTAGCTTGTTTTTTTAATTCGTACAAATGCTGTTACACTGGGACCGAGCCAGGCTGTTCCCCGTTTCCAGTCTTTATGCTAAGCTAGGCTAACCATCTGCTAGCTATAGCCTCATGTTTAGAGAGTCGTATCAGTCTTCTCATCCAACGTGAAAGCGAATAAGCTTATTTTCCAGTGTGTTGAAATACTCCTTTAACATCGGTGCTTAAAATGTTGTTTTATTAAATTGTCTGACTTACTTCTGACGCTCAGATAAAATCCCAAATCTGCGTTTTAAATGGAGGCAGCAGCAGAGGCTGAACCCCTGGACACTACACATCCCATCATGCAACTCAGTAGCATCACTCCAGGCCCACTTTTATCCACCTGGGGATGTTTATCATTGTTTAAATGTGGACGACTTTGCCACTTAAAGTAATGACACACCGTTCAGTATTTGAGTGTTAGCATATCACGCTAAAAGTAGAAATACAAAGTCTTCATCCAGTAGAAAAGACATCTCAATCAATTAGAGGTTTTTACCCTAAAAATCCATCATGCAAACATTTTCACTGCAGATAGAACCAGTGGAAACTAACTCTGCTTCCAGTGATAATGTAGCTACACAGAGAAAAGAAACCTGCTTCGAGCCACATTCACTGTAGACCTGCATTCTTACTCTCTGCCTGTGCGACTATGGAGACGCAGGGATCCTCCTCAGACACCTCGTGCCCCTCTGTGGCCACGTGCTTGGCGGTGCCGTGCTGCATCACCCGGCTCAGATGGGGGGCGATGGCTTGGACCAGCGAGTCCTTTTCCTCCTCGCACCCTTGGCTGTTGTCCTCTTTGCCAAGAAACGAGAGCTCAGATCCTCCGGTCACGATGACGAACGGCGTGTTGGAGTTGAACATCCGTGGTATGGCCATTTCTCTGTCGGTGTGCGTCTACGTGGTGAGAGCTGGAAAAGAACGAAACACATCAGTGCACGCATACACACATATATGATGCTTTGTGGGAATCAGGTGTGTGAACTCCTAAAATCTGGGGAAGTTTTAACCTTCTGAATGTGGAAATCTGGAACAAAGTTGTTCAGACAAAAAGATATTGCAGGACAAAAGTCACGTGAGGCCTGAATTTCTTTCATCAATAATTTTACAACCCTTACAAGCAGTTTTCACCGCAGACTACTACGTCACTAGCCAGTCATCCACCTCTATGTGATGGTGATGAGCGGCTCTAAGAGGCTATTCTTAGGTACAGCGGTGCTTTGAGCTAAAGGCTAACATCAGCATGTTAGCACGCGCACAATAACAGTGCTAACATGCCGATGCTTAGCGGGTACAATGTTTAACATATTCAGCATCTTAGTTTAGGTTTAGCTAGCATGCTAACGTTTGCTAATTGGCACTAAACACAAAGTACAGCTGAGGCCGGTGGGAGTTTTATTAGTTTTGCAGGTTTATGGTCATAAAGTATTTGAACAAGTGAAATTTTGACCTCATGGTGGCGCTAGAGGAAAAGTCACCAAAGTCTGTAGGATTCACCCTCTGGAGACCATGAATATCTGTACAAAATTTAATGACACCGACAAGGAAAATATTCCTTTATTTTTGAGCAAAATATTGAATACATAAAACAATACACAAACTCATGTCAACTCAACAATAGTAAAAACAGCAAATGTGTGGTTGGCATGCATTTGGATGAGGTGACGTGTTTGTTTTCAGTGTTGAGGACAGGTAAAATAAAAACATTACACCTGACATTATTAACAATATTGTATTTTATTAATGTGTTTTGTTACTATTTTGAATAGTGGACCAGAGCAAAATTAGTCTCTAAAACCTATAAAACTTGCTTTAAGAGGCTGCAACACACCAGGACCACAGGATATTTTAGCATTTTTATCAGCTTTTCAACTCTGAGAAGGAAAATATTTTTTTTTATTTTTGAGTAAAAAATGCCCTCAAGTCGATTCAACAATAGTAGAAGCAGCTAATTTGTGATTGGCAAGCGTTTCGATGTGGTGGCATCTGCCGTGGCCGGGCGTGAATGAACAGACACCAGTAGTGAGCCCGGCAAGGTGAGTATAAATAGCACACAGAGAGAAGCGGCCGCATGCCTTCCACTGAGGCCGGCCAGCTGTCCAAGTCTCTCTTCCTCGACACATGTTGACAGCGAATACTGGGGGGGATGAAAACACACACACACACACACACACACTTCTCACTCATAAAGACTGCACTGGTCCCGAAGTCCTCACACAGAACCTGAGGGCGGAGGAGATATCATACTTTTGTTTGATAACGAGAGGAAGGTAAAACTGAAAAATGCTCTATTCTGTGTTGAGAACAGGTAAAATAAAACATCACACCTGAGTATAAGTTAAACCCACTGGCTCAACCAGTAATCCAGGACATTTTAAACACTCTTCCCATGGTGCACTGCGTCAGCCTCACTCCTCTTCCCTCTGTGACCTGAGAGCGAGCGAACACCTCCAGCACAACAAAAGTCAGACCGACAGAGCGGTTTAAAGTTCCAGCCAAGTGAAACTCGGCACCAGCAGAGCACATTACCTCAGAGGGGACGATCACAGGCTGGTTTCCTGTCTCAGGTTCTCAGGTGAGGCGGCTCCAGTGATCCTGTAGAAGGACAGAAGAAGAAGTTTCTGTCCCCTCTCGGGTCTCTTCTGTTCGTCTCTCTGTGTCGTGTCTGTTGGTCTCCAAGTGTAACCTACCGGCTTTCTGCCGCCGCAGGCTCTGCTGATTGGTCCAACATGTGTGTGAATTATGAGCTCTTACACCTCAGTCACCCCGGCCCACCCCCACAACACCACCCACCACCACCACCACCACCCACACACAGTCCCCTCTGGATGGATAGATGCCCCTCGGTGCTCTTTTAGTCTCTTAAATATTTAATTTAATGCAACTTTCAAGACATAAAACAACAATTTCACTGTGTTAAACTGAGACGCCATGAAGTTATAATTAAAAGTGTCTAAATCAGAGGTGGAAGAAGAACTCAGATCCTTTACTGAAGTACAAGTAGCAGTACTACAGTTGTCACAAGTAAAAGTCCTGCAAAGTACAAAAGTATTAGCATCAAACTACACTTAAAGTACCAAAAGTAAAAGTACTCATTATGCAGAATGGCCACTGGATTATAATTAGTGATGCATTAATGTTGCAGATGGTAAAGGTGGAGCTAATTTAACTAATCTATAATAATACATCATCATTTATTAGTTGATTGATGACCTGAAGGTTTTGCACAATAACTTGCATATTACACTGACATTACTTATACTGTACACGTTTGTTTGTGTATATATATGTACTGTAACTGTTTTATTTCTTCTTTTAGCACTATTTTTACATACTGAAATATTTGAATATCTGTTTATACATTTTCTGTGTGCGTAGCGTGAAGGAGCTACGAGGCAAGGCAACTTTATTTCATCCACCGGGGCAATTCGATTGGGCTTTACAGGGTAATAAAAATACAACAAAGGTAAAAAGATTTACAATGTAAACGTGCAAAGATACAGGAAAGAGATAGAAGTAAACTAATACAGTTTAAAGGAAGTAAAAATAAAAAGATAAAACAGAAAATACACAATAATTTAAAAACATTTCATTGTGCAATCCTGTGTTGTATAATGACGACAAAGCTGAACCTTAAAGTTGTTCCAAATTAACACATTTAGTAAAGTACAAAGTGAATATTGTAAAGAGTGTGAACTAGAAATGTTTTCTTTCTAGATTAGATTTGATAAATGAATATATTTAAACTGTCGTGCCTTTATATGAGAGAAAAAACAATGATAACATCTGCTGTCGTATCTCCAAATATCAGCTTCCGCTCCAACAACACATTCACTGTCCCAAATAGAGACGACTAGAATCTATAGATTCCTGTGGGAATGAGCAAAATACCAGAGGAGGGAGTGTAGAAGCGCTGTGTGTGTGTGAGTGTGTGTGAGATTTAGGGGGGGGGGGTCCCTCTCCCTGGCAACATCTGAATGGGATCAGTGACTGACCAATAGTGAGGCTGAGGAGAAGGTTTTTGTCACTTCAGTCCTCTCTGCTGTTGGTGGGTCAAGTCTGCTAAACATAGAACTGAAAGGCTTCTCCAGGTCTCATTCACTCACAGAAACTGATCGATTACTGGAGTTAGATTCATTAATAGTTTGACATTTTGGGAAACACGTGAGAAGAAACGGATGACGTTAAATATGGAGCTAAAAAGCTGGCAGCCAGTTAGCTTAGCTTAGCTTAGCATAAAGACTGGAAGCAGGGGGGAAGAAATAGGCCTAGTTCAAACATTTAACCTCCAGTAAAACCACAAATTGTAATCTTTAAATTAGTTAGTGAGCTTTAGAGGTGATGGCAGGTGGATTTCATTACCTTTGGACAGAGCCAGGCTAGCAGTTTCCCCCAGTTTCCAGTCTTTGTGCTAAGCTAAGCTAACTGGCTGCTAGCTGTAGCCTTATATTTGTGAGGCGCGCTTCATAACTAGTAACTAGCGTGCACTGGGTCCCCTCATAACTGCTGTGCACCCCTGGGAGCAGCGCTGCAGTGAACCTTCCTGCAGGACTTTGTTGTTGTTTATGTTTGTTTGCAGATTTACTTCCCTGAAATTCCCCCTTGAAGGACGAAAAAAGTATTTTAAATAAACTCCCCAAATTAATTTAGAGTGAAAACAGCCAACTCTCTGCTCACACAGAGGAGCAGCCTGTGTTGACATAAGTAAGATAACTGTCCTGCAGGTCCTCGACAACGGGGCCTCACAGGAGACCAGTATCCGGCCTGATCCCTTTGTTTTCAAACACGTCTGCTTCTGACCAGCAGAGGGCAGATGATAAAACAAAGCTCCTCCAAGCTGACAGGACAAGTGGGACACCACCCCCCCACCCTTGTATTTACTCTGGTTGTCATAACAACTTCCTGATGAGGAGGAGGAGGAGGAGGTCGGGGAAAGAGGAGGAGGAGGGAAAAAGGCCAGAGGAAGTGCGTGGGCTTGTTGTGCGAGTGTCTGATAAACTTCAAGGATGACCTCACTGAATTTAATTATCACATCGACTGATGTCTGATATCTCGAAGACCTTTATTTCACACACCCCCTCCCCTTCAAAGTAAAATCCTCCTTGAAAAGGCAGGAAACAAAGAACACACTCATGAACCAGATAAAGTGGCAGTGACGACATGACGTGGACGGTGAGCACATGTTCAAATGATTTATTTCAAGGTGGGTCCAAATCTTTATTCATAAAAAGTGGATTTAATAAAACTACAATTTCCTCATGGAAAAAAACAATTACAGAACTCAAGAGCAGTGTTCATTCAATCTTTCAGTGTTTGGAAACTCTCCACAAAGCTACAAACCAAAGAACAAACACTCGGAGACAACATGTATCTACAGGGTTCGTAAAGCTATAAATTCAAGCACTTTCAAGGTACCTAAACCAACATTTTTTAGAATCTTGAAGCCTTTAATTGTAACTATAAATGCCAGGAGACGACAAACAAATATGATGACGGGATTGTTTTTGGTTTACATGAGTGATTGTGTCAATGATGAAAAACCAGATTATGTTGCATTTTTCAAGGAGTATATTCAAATTCAAGCACATTCCTAACCTTGAAAACATAACGGTTAAACTTAAGCATTTTCCAAACTTTCAAGACTTTGTACGAACCCTGTATCTGGAGCTGCTGCACTGAAAAAGACTGTTAACTGCTGTTCAAACACAAAAAGGTTTCATCTTTGTAGTTAAAAATCTGTGTTTTTATTTTTTGAGCCCTGGATTCGTTGCCTCATGACATCCAGATGTACTTGGCTCTTATTTCTTGGCTGCGTTTACAGAAATCTACACTCAACTGTCCCACAACACAAAAGAAAAGCATGTTTGTTCTGGACCGCTTCACAGCACAATCATACAAGGCACAAACCACTTGTTATAATCGGTCCTTGTTCATATCACTTTAAAGTATATGTCAAAAAAACTAAACATCGACACTGTAATCAACGAGTTCTATCGCTGCTTCACATGAAATTAAATCTTCACTGTTCAGTTTCAAAACTCCTGAGTCTCTTTAAATCAAAGGCAAAATAAAAAAATCAATTAAATCAGTGACTACATGTTGTCCCTAAACAGTAAATAAAAAAGGAAATGCTGCTTCAACACGTGAGGACATAAAGAGGCAAATAACTATTTAGAAACAACTTCAGTCATGTGATGATTTCATTTGATCAAATGTTGCCAACGATGCAGCAATTACGTTTATTTATTTATGTTCCTCTTTTTAATGGAGAAATGGAACAGCGCTCACGTCCAATAATAATGATCAGAAAACACAAAAACAATGAAGCCGGGTGGTGATATTCTATTTTTTTCTTTTCGTCAATAAATCCCACGAAAACACCAAAACCATCAATGAACTGATCGATCTGTTGCGTGTATCACAGCCTGATTGATCTTCTTCCTCTGAGCCACAGAGCTCCACTGTCCAAACTATTAAAAACACATCAGTGAGCCTCTGTTGTCCTTCATCACCATCAACACACACACTGGAGTTTATTTGGACTCAGTCCCACACACACCGTCCTGCTGCTGAGGTTCCCAAACCCTGGGCTGCGGGCTGAAACCCGGCCGCGAGGAAACCGATGTGATCCGGCAGAAAAAATAATCTATAACTTTATTTATTTAACGACAACAAACATATTGTTGTTTTTAAGTAAATGAGTGTTGATAAGAGGTCTATCTGTAGTCTGAAACAAACCAAATGAAGTTTTGGTGTCAGTTATGTTCGCCCTCTCGCTCTCTTCTCTCATTTTCCGACTCGATATCAAAACTTATTTGTGTGTTGGGAGGATAAATAGAGGATCACAGTCAAATAAGCCTTGTTCAGACTGCCAGCCCAAATCTGTTTGGGTTTTTTTGGCATATCCAGATTGATTTTAGAAAGTCTGGACAGCAAAAAAACATAAAAAGCCACGTATGGAAGTCAGAAAGTACTGACAGACGGATATTTGTTGACAATAAGAAAAATATAGAATAACACCAGCGTCATCCTTTAAAAGTCCTGACTGTGGTTCTCCTGATTGTATCGTTGTCGTCTTCGTATTGATTTCCAAGAAGCGAGCGTGATGATGATGATGATGAATATCTTCTGCCTGGTGCAAAACATTAAAAGGCTTCTGCACACTGTTTGAACACATGTTGAAAATAACAGAATAAAGTGAATGAGAGGCCGTCGCGTCACCTGATGACCTTCCTGCTAAAGTGCTTCTACTTCATTATACTGGAACTTAATGGTCAGATGACTGCAGCGCGCATGTTTTCTCCTCCACCACCAAACACTCAGGAGTGCAGAAACTGTGCACTTTTGCAAGTGGCAAAAAAAAAAAAGAAGCCCTTATTGTCCAAAGACAACACGAGCTGGATGTGGATGCTATGGATCCAGGTTGAAGGGGATTAAAGTCCGCGGTGGACAAAGTCTTTCTTTCTGTCCCCAAACAAAGTGTCCCAGGTCAGCTGGCTCTGCAGGGTGCAGCCTCCGGCCTGCAGGTCACACGAGTATCCTGCAGGACAGCAGTGCCGAGAGTCCGAGCAGCAGACGGCCTGTCAACACAACAAAGCAGTAAGACTGAGGCATCAGGTCGTTGTTGGCATAATCCTGTTCACGGTGATCTAAAATAAAAACTGTAATAGTTAGAGCATTCATTCTTTTTGCAGCTGAAAACTCAGGCTGACGTCTTTCGAGTCATCACGTTCACGTACGCTCGTGTCGCAAGTTGATGATCTCATTACGTTAATGTTACGTGTGGTGCCAAACGTGGTGACACTGTTTCAATCATTCAGTCATTTTGGTTTATTGATCTCCATAAACTTTTAGCTCAGTTTGTACAGATTTTAGGGATATGAAGCATTTGAAGATAATCCAGGAAATGACATCACACCAAGCAAAGTGACATCACCAGTGTAGGTACTGGGGAAACATTTCTCAAAAACTAAAAAGTGTACAGAGTTCAAATGACTTCCAGTGTTAAATATTTTGTGCATATTATTCTGGATCAGAATAGTTTCGGATCAATGTTTTCTGTGTTTATTTAGTAAAATTTGATGAAAAAACGTCAGATTTTTGTTTTTCTTTATTTATGACACATTTTCAATACTTTAATCAATTATTATGGTTTATTGATTTACATAACCTTTTACCTTAGGCAGTTCAGATTTTAGTGATAGTGAAAATAGCCCTGTATTTTTAGTGACTAAACTAACTAAATGTCTTGAATTAGTTTAGTAAATAAAAAATGATGATTGATTTAGATAATATGTCTGATTCACTTCTCAGACTGTAGTGCGTCTGTAGGCTGATTTAACATAATCAATAACTACCTACCAGACTGATTATCATTTTCATTTTCTGATGTGCATTTGATCTTTTTGCTGCAGGCATGTGAAGAACAAACCGCTCTCTGAGTAAAATTTAGATGTATGAAAGAAAAATGGAACAAAATAAAATACTAAATGGGACACAGCTTGTTCAACCAGGCAGAAAACAGGAAGCTGGATCATGTGACACAATGTTCACTGGTCACATCATCCACATTCCTGAGAGCCAGAAGAGGGACCATCATTATTATTATTATTATTAATTATTATTATAATAATAAGTGGCTTATCAAATCAAAAAGAAGATTAAGTGTGGTCGTACCCTGGGTGAGGGGCAGCAGGCCCACTCTGTGGCTGAGACCTTGCAGCACGTGTCTTGCTTGGGGCAGTGAAACCCCCCCGTGCTGTCACATGGCACGTCCTCGTCGTCCTCTGTGTCTCTCGGCTCGGACTGTACCACTTTGCTCTGGGGGAGGGTGCGGGTGAGCACGTCATGGATCATCTTCTCGCATGTTCCAGTCTGCATGTTGCAGGTGTAGCCCTGAGGACAGCAGTGCTCACGGTCTGCACAGCAAACCGCCTGAAGAGGAGGAGGCAGAATCAATACATTTAAAGGATCTATAACCTGATAGGAGCTTTTCATACTGTCACTACTTTCACAGGTGAAGCATTGCAACAGGTAACAGTGCTGGAAGTCTTTCTGCCCACTGACAAGGTTGGACATTTGGACTAAACCACAATCTTAAGCTTTAGGGACAAAATGAGGTGAACTCTTGTTTTGCGTCAACGACTGACTGCTGAACTCACATTTATAATATTTATTAATAACATCAGACATAAATGTGAGATGATCCAATAGACTTGTACCTGAACAGCGGCTCTCTAGAAAGGTATTTAAATGGGACACTTCACATGGACTAGTTAGAAGAAATCTTTAATAGATATATAAGGAAAGATGGTCAGATGATGTTTTGTACAACCTAAATTAAAAACATTAGACAGGTTTCCATCCAAATGTAGCGCAAATTTTAACCAAATCTCAATAAAAAACGGTCAAAAGAAAATGCGATTAATGCGTGTTTCCATCCACTACTGTTATATATGTGAATATCAGAAGTTGGTTTTTGCGATATTTCAGAAAATGCAAATAAAATCTGGAAATGGAAAAATGGATGGAAAAGCACTTATTGTCTTATGTGAAGCAGAATTTAACTGAAAGTCAAAGATCTGTGTGCACAGTTATGTTCAGGTACATTAGCTTTAATGGTGAAGAGGAAAGGCTTTGTTATGTGATTTAGGTGATGCTTTAAAGCCAATTTTAAACTTTATTGCTCATTATGATTATTTAAGGAATATACTTTTAGTGAAAAGGTCCCTCATCTCTGCAGGCTTCTTCTTTCTTGGCTATAAAAGACTTGAGTTGTGTTTTAGAAAAGAACCTTTTTTTTGGCAGGTTTTATTTGTAGTTTTTATGTAATATTTTACATAGGTCTGGTCTTTGGTGTCTTGTGAGTCCATGTGGGCTGAGCAGGACACAAACAAACACCACATGATTTGCATTTGTTTGAAAGTTAAGTTTGAGAGAGATGATATGCAACACAAGCCAATTCTTAGTTTTAAAAAGGTTTGCCATGTTTTTATATTGAGCTATAAACCAATATAATCCACAAAAAACACCACAACACTGGGTTTATTTTTTTAGGTAATCAATGGGACTATAACTCATTTCCTTGAATAATAATAATAATAATAATAATAATAAGACTTATATCCATGCTGTGAAACAGTAAGGTCATTATTATTCATTTTAAATACAAAACATGTTACACTCATTTGTAGTTTATTCTTAAATGTATCTTTTTAATGGACCTACTGCCTAATCAGACAGGACTTTCTAAAATCTTAATTGTGACCTTCTTCCAGCTTCCTCAGTTACTAAAACATGTGATCTTACATTAACAGCCTGACATAAATGTGAAGTCAGCGGTGGACAGACCTTCACCAGAGGGCAGCAGCCCCACTCTCCTGACTGCAGTTTGCAGCAGGTCGTCCCTGAAGCGCAGCTGCTCTTATCGTCACATTTAATGTCTGTGAGGGCGCCCGGCTCGGTCAGGGCGCTCAGTTTGGTGAACCAGGGTATGACATGGGGGCCCTTTGAGCAGGAGGACCGGTGGGGTTCACAGGTGTGACCGCTGGGGCAGCAGTGGTTTCCATCTTTACAGCAGACCGCCTGAGGAACAGCAACTCTTAACTCTCAAGAACTCACACCTAATTAGCTTTGCCAGAGTGAGGCTGTTGAAATAATGGCTCACCTTTGGCAGAGGGCAGCAGCCCCATTTGTGGATCCTGTCCATAAAGCAGCAGGTCGTATCCTTGGGGCAGCTGGTCTGGGCGTCACACATGTTCCTGGTGGGACTGGAAACAGCCTGACCGGGCTCCTTCTGCAGGACCGGGATCTTCTGCAACCAGGGCAGGCTGAGGCTGCCGGGCTTGTCGCAGGTCTGTTCGGCCACGTTACATTTGTAGCCTTTGGGACAGCAGTGCTCACGATCGTTACAGCACACAGCCTGCAGAGGACAAGGTTCAAGAGCTCTTTAATGCCGCCTGAAATCCCTGTAAATGTCAGATTTTCAGTTCAACAGATGTAAGAGATCTAATGCAACATGACATAAAGGTCAAAGAATGTCATGCAGCGCTGAAATATTCTTCTTTTCCCCCCAAAAAAACTCATCTGTTGTGATCATTCAGTTATTCAGTAATCATATAATAATGTCATTAAAACACAACATGTGATAAAGTTACAAAGAGGGAAGAGTCGCTGGTTCCACAAGCATATTTTCCCACTATAAATTTAAATGATAATAGAGGTTTATGTAAAGATCTTCAGTTTTAGTAATTTCAACTTTGTTTCTCAGAAATCATCTTTTTTCCCCCACACAGTTTGGTGTGGTGGAGGCTAAATAAGAACGCCATGAGCCTCAGCCAGCGTCGTTATGGAAAAGAAGCCAGTCAGAGGCCTGAATGCAGCACGATTCAGGGAAAACTCACATTATTCCGACTTGGAATCATCCACACATTAATCCAAGATTAATTAACCCTGAAGTAGTTATTTGTATACTGCAACATGAAGCATTTTAGCAGCTGAAGCAGTCTGTTAACAAGTGAAACCAGATACAAACAGCGTAAAGCCCCTCTTAATTATCATTTGTATTAATGTTAACAATAATGAAGCATTTTCTCTTTATATAGCAATGCTGCGGCCATTTTGCCAAAGGTTTGTGGACACTTCTGTAGTTCTTTTCACTGTCAAAATTCCTGATATCTCTGACAAGGAATAATAACTAAAAGACTTTTATAGATTTATAGTTTTTCCCACTTGGCTTGTCATAATTATGGTCTGCACAATATGGCATCAAAGCTGTAGTAAATCCAGAAAGCTTCACTGTTGCAGTTGTGTACAAAACACTGAAATAAGATGAATGAATTGATGATTGAATCTAAAATTTGAATATGAAAGCAAACGGTTGAGTTTCATCTAGTTCCTACAAAGTGTAATCTTAAATCGGTGAACGCAGCAGAACTTTAAGCTCTGCGACCGGATGTTTCTTACTGAAATAGGAGCTGTAGTTAACTTCTATCCTTCATTTTTTAGGCTTCTTGTACCTTTGACCTTTCATCTTTTGTTCTGACGATTCAACCAGGAGAGTTTCATGTCCATCCTGCAGCTGCGAGTTATCTAACACCGTCTATGTGAGAATGAACACGACTTTTACATCCTGGAAGCCTGTAATAACTCCTCCCACTTCATAACTCTATTGCTGCTGACACTTTACAAGAACAAACACCCTCTGCCATCTGACCTGCAGAGGCACATCCCCTCACATCTGCTCAACAAGCCCTTAAACTGTGAAGAAGACACTGACCTGAGGTAGGGGGCAGCAGGCCCACTGTCCAGAGCTCCTCTTGCAGCAGGTGGTGCCTCCTGGACACCTCGTCTGCTTGTCACATTTCTCATCCTGCACCTGAGAGGTCAGAGCCGACACCTTCTCCACCCAGGAGCGCGAGGGCAGGAAACCCGACGGGTCGTCGCAGCTTTCGGCCTCCAGGTTGCAGACTGTGCCGTGAGGGCAGCAGTGGACGTGGTCGTCACAGCACACGGCCTGGCAGGAACACACAAGTCAGACTGGGTGATTTTACTGCAGCATAAAGCTTTACAGTACCAAAATAAAGCTTTAGGCTTTGTTTTTCATGCTTCTTTAAAAATATGATTCTTATGATAAATGGGGATCAGATAAGGATTGGCAAAACATGTGGAAAATGAATCAAACATCCAGCAATTCACAGATATGGAGGGAATTCTCTTGGAAATATCTGCTCCATGTTTTTATCACTCTTAAGAGTAAATATTTAAATGTAAATCTGCCGTGCTGGGGAGAGTGTGGAGTACGTGATGTTTTGGAAAATGGTATACAACATTTTGCAAAAAATACTAGGACATGATATCCCTGTGAGCTACATGGTTGTTTGTGTAATTTTAATTTTACTAAAGAAAATGGACGAATAAGGGACGGGTATCTGGTCAAAATATTGTTAATAGCTGGCAAAACAAAGAAATGGGGTAAAGTGAACCTCACTACCCAGGAACAATGGATGGAGATAGTAGAGGAAATCTACATAATGGAACAACTGACACATCGTTTGAGATTACAGGAACCACAGATGGAAGAAAAGTGGACATTATTCAGGAGCCAAAACAGCGATGAAGACAAAGGAAAGTTGATGAAACTGTGAGAATGGATGGACTTGAGCTGTTTATAGGTTTGTTGCTCCGTTAACATGTTTATCTGTTGGCTTTATAGGGTTATAAATGTTGAAATCATCATAGAAACTATAGTGAAAGTGTTACGTTTGTAAAGCACCGGTTTAAAATGGAACCTTATTTTACGTTATGAAAGGTTAAGAGAGAATTATTATGACTTTATTATTAACAGATGAAAAAATTGGAGAATGTATGTGAACCTAATTTATATGTACCTACAAATTAATATGCAGCAATTCTGCCGTTTAGGCTTTTATTTATTTTAAATTTTTTAACCAGTTTTAGCTTAGTTTTAATGTGACAGTTTAAGTTTCACATTAATCAACTTGTTTTTATTCCAATATGAGATGCAGTCCAAAAACTACTACTGCTTTAAAGTGTCACATTTGTCAAGTAGTGGGAGCCTGTCACATGTGAAATAATGAAGAGGGGATGCTGTGATCCGCTCAGAGTTAAAGACCAGTAACCCTGAATTTACACAAGACACGTGAGCGCTACTCAAGCGTCCATCTAACACACCAACAGGCTGACTAATATCAGCAATTTACTAGATTTACAGGAAGGAAACTGTACTCTCATTTCCCCTGATCACAGCAGCACTACGTGCTCAAGATGAAACCAGAAAGCTCACAGTGAAACTGTGGCAGCCCGATAATCAGACTGAGTTGCCATTTTGTTTCACTTCATCTGGATCAAATCGGAGGTGTGGGTGAGGCGAGAACTGGTCTTTATAGATAAAGTCAATAAGTTCACAACATACAGTGTGGACGGCGGGAGCTTTGGGTGATTTGAATGGCTGCCTACGGAGATCACTCTTCACTAGATAAAAGACAGAGTTGGAGCCTCGCGGGGCAGTCAGTCACGTCTCGACGCAACTCTCAGTCAATGTGGATCAGGATTTTCAAGATTCAAAGACTTATTTGTCACATGCAGTGAAATGTGGGGATGGCAAACTCTAGAGGATGTGCTAAAAGGCAAGAATGTGCAATAATAAAGATTAGAAATAAGAAACACAAAAGTTAACATTTTATAGATAAATACACACATGAAGATTATAATGTTCAGTTTTTGTTGAAACTACATCCTCCAAAATGACCATACAGTCTCTAAAGCTGTTTCAACATTATAACCTTCATGAAGGAGGATTTACTGCAGAACTGTTCAATTAGTCTACATTAGTTTTAGCTTAGTACCCAATACTACATTGACAACTGAGTGTACATGTATGTAATATAAGTATTTAAATGTTTCAGTATTCATCATCCTGTTGGTCTGAGGGAAGAAGCTTTTTCTGTGTTACTCTGTGTTGAACTCCTGTGAGTAAAAGCTGGAGTTAAATTCGTATCTGATCCACGAGACAGATGAGTGACATATCAAATGACGCCCCAGAAACTCCTCAAAAGATGCTGCCGGTGTAGATTGCCATTAACAGTGCCATCACTCGGGTCCCACGTTACCTGAGGCAGAGGGCAGCAGGCCCAGCCTCCACTCGCCGTCTTGCAGCAGGTGGATTTTCCAGGACACGATGTGGATTTGTCACACTTGCTGTTATCGGTCAGTAAGGGGAAGACGGGCACTTTGCTAAGCCAGGGTATCACGGTGCTGCCCGTGGGATCGTCGCAGGTGGAGGCTGCCAGGTTACAGGTGGTGCCATGGGGACAGCAGTGCAGGTGGTCCTCACAACACACGGCCTACAAGGAGAAGTAACCAAGCTGCAGTAATGATGCAAAATCTTGGCTACATATTTATTATTTAGCAACTAAACTCCTTCTCCTCCGTAGCTCACCTCCATTAATGAACAATGAAACTGGAATACGTGCCAAGACTGAATACAAGTTTGCATTAATCATTTTTCTACACACAAGTGTTGCAACATAACAAATCTCCCCGAGTGTTACTGAACCGAGATTAGACAGTCGATCAGGGTGGAAGTCAGACAGTCTGTGTGTGTGTGACTCTTATCATTATTGTTCATATTCAGTATGTTGGTACCTCAGGCAGCGGACAGCAGGCCCATTCTCCCACTGCCGATTTACAGCAGGTGTTTCCGTCAGCACAGGCCACGGAGTCATTGCAGGGAACGGCGCCGACTGAAAGATTAACAGGAACATTATTATCAGAGCGCACGCAAGCAAACTTTATTTAAAAGAGAACTCCACAGATTTAGCATTGCACTCCTTGAACAATGTTGGACCCAAAATCGATGCAGCAGAACCAGAGATATCCTCTTTTTTTATTCCAAGCATTCTTCTTCTTTGCCAAAACCTGGGCGCCTACATTACCCAGAATGCAACTCAACCACCAGCAGTTTGGTCAGAGATTCAGGTGTGTTATGCTAGTAGCAGCTAAAAATTGTAAAATCAGTGGAGTTCCCCTTTAAATACATTTCAATGTAAGGATTTGTATCGAGTTATAGTGTTGAAACTATTAATTAACTGACAAAAAAAACTAACTGACAAACATTTTTGATAATTGATTAATCATTTATAAAGCAAAAATGTCAAACATTCACTTGTTCCAGCTTCTCAGATGCACCACATTAGATCAAGGTGCTGGAGACAACTTTTCACATCAACCCTGACCCTGCTTTAAGATGGATTTGGTGATGAAAACCGTCCCACTCTGACCTTTGCTCTGAGCTGCCACCAGCTCCTCCGTCACAGCAGCGGGGATCCTGGTGGCCCTGGTGGTCTCTCCCTGCGTGGACACACAGGCGCTGTGGACCAGGTCACACTGGGTGCCGGCAGGACAACAGTGGATGTGATCCGAACAGCAGACGGCCTGGAAGAAAAGAGGAAAGTGTCTTAAACCGTGTCAGTACACACAGTCGTAAAGCTGAATTCATGCTTCTCAGATCCAAACTGATTCCTCTGAACTATCACACGGGCAGTTTATTGGTTTGTGTCAGTGCTGCAGCACTTCTTCAATCCTTACACAGCCATTTCATTTGTAGAGCTGATAGGGAAGCTCATAATCTACTGTTAAAAAACAAAACAAAACATAGTTTCACACCTTATATCAATTGGCTGACACTTTCTAATGAATGTTATGGAAATGTGGTTAATGTGCAACTTTCACATGAATGTAACTTGTATTTGCTTAAATTAATCAGATATAAATTTGCTGTTATGATTTGAAGAAGAGCGTGATGGAGTTGGACAATTTTCAGGCACAGAGCTGAGTGAACTGTGGACACAAGTGTTAAAAATAATAGCTTTAAACATTTTTTGTAATGTCATGTTAAACCTGTTACTTTTGGGCATCGCCTTACTGTTATCAATTTCTTTACCTTTCTTTATTTTTAATTTTCTTTTTTCATATTTTTCTTTTTTTGTAATTGGTTTTACTTTTTTTAATGATTATTATTTCCCCCCTTTATTTTATTTTAATTATATTTAATTTCCCTTTTTCTCATTCCCACATCAGAAGATTTATCAGCCTATTGATTGCAAATAAATTGACCCAAATGATCACCAGATGAGTTGATTCTTCTGCTGTTTTTGTCCTCTGGAACGACACCCTTTTCCCAATACAGACATAAAAATATCTTTATCCGTTTTGTTTAAAATCTTTTATCAAATTAAAAGTGTCAAAATGTTTGTTTTAAAATAATATGGTGATGATTCTGGATTGAATAATACCACATTTGAATTTCCCACGTGAAACACTGAAGCTTTAAACGCTGTAAAAACTGTTTTCCACAACAACTTCTACACAACATCACAAATAACCTACACTTGTGTCAACTAGACGCCCCCAATAAACACACAAAATGAAAAAGGAGATTATTTAGGACTCTATGAGCTCTGATCAAACTGGGTCTTGCAGGTTTGGTTTGGGCAGTGATGTTCCGGTTACTCACATTGGGCATAGGACAGCAGCCATACGTGCCATTGGTCATCTGGCAGCATGTGGTCTGGTCGGGACAGGCCGTTTTCTTGTCTGCACACTCAACTGACAGGACGAGAGGTCAGAACAGTTCAATCAACAGATCAGTATCTGCTGACTAGGGTATATATCTGGGCTAATACTTTATACTTCCAGCAGCATGATAACTAAAATACATACGAGCACGATTCAGTTATAACTGCTCACCGTCTTTGGGCACGCCGGTGATCTTCTTCAGCAGCGGCACGTGCGTCTCACCAGACTTGCAGATGCCGTGCTCCAGGTCACATATTGTGTTGCTGGGGCAACAGTGGAGATGATCGCTGCAGCACATGGCCTGTACATGATCAAAATATCAAAACACAGAATTAGGAAAAGAATGAACATTTAGCTTTAGTTTTAGCAGGAAAAATACAAAATACAGTGTTAAATAAAAAGGTATTAGAGCTGTTATTGCATATTTCTTCTCTTTTGTTTCATTTTATTATATGCACATAATAAAGTACTAATAAAGAGCCTTTGTTGCTTATTTTGACAGCTTCAGTCTCACACCACCAACCTTTATTTCATTCCAATAAAGCCCCCAAACACCACAACAACATGTATTGCTGCATCCTTAACACCCAAGTTGAAACACTCCCAGGAGCATCATTTGCGCAGCTGTCAAATTAAAGTGTGCAACAATCCACTAGGCTCTCTTAAACACCTCACTGCTACAGTATGATGTCCGTGTTGCACTGAGAAGTGAAAATGAAGATTTGATGAGCTGTAATACAAAAGCTCGACTCTGTGCTGTTGTACATGCCGGTACACAAGCTGTTACATTATCCAAGTAGTTTCTTGAGTATTCTCTGGCGTGATACAGTTACACGACTTGGTAATTGGATTCTCTGTCTGGTGCCTGTGAGTGTTATTATGATTAAACACACAGTAAGTAACATTAATTTTTACTGCAGCCCAGAAAAGATGAGTGCCTGTTCCTGCCCGGACTGTGAAGGTCATTTAATATGTGACATTAAGTGTTGCAACACTCCTACTCTCCTTTAATCTTGTTATTGAAGTAATATGAATTAAAAACGTTTGACGATGTACCCTGCCGTTAAGTCATGTTTAAAACAGCAAAACACAAAAACATAGGACAATAATTTAAGTGTTATGAAAAAGTCAATGTGGTTACATTTCTTATGAAATGAAAATTAAAGCAATTTATTACCTTTAAGAAAACCAACTACTAACATGGATTTTTCTCTATAAAAGGCACCAAGACTGGTAAGATTTCCCAGGGTTTGTACAGCTTTTTAGGAGTAAAATTCAAGCACTTTAAGCACTTTCAAGGTACCTAAACCAGAAATTTCCAGACTCTCGAAGCCTTTATCATCACATCTAAATAGTTACTATAAATTCCAGGAGACAACAAACAAATGTAACAACGTGATCGTTTCATTTCAAATATTAAAAAGGTTTTAGTTTACATGAGTGACTGTGTCGATGATGAAACACCAGATTATGTTGAAAATCAAACACTTTAAGGAATATATTCCAATTCAAGCATATTCCTAACCTTGAAAACATAACAGTTAAAACTAAGCATATTCTAAACTTTCAAGAATTTATACGAACCCTGATTTTCCAACTATTTTGTTTTTCTGCATGTGTTTTGGTCAGAACACATGCAGATTACATAAAACACAAATAAGCAACTTTCAAATACACTTTTTTTAAGCGAATAACATGATGAGGCTGCAGTAGCTTTTCTTCAAAGTCTTTACTAAACTTGACTTGGTAAAATAAAGTAGAATACAGTCATTCATACTGGACTGTGTGGATGTAATGTAACACAATATGACAATTTCGGTCCAGTCCATCTAATATTCTTTAACTATACAGTGATTAACAAGGATCTGTAATCTAAAGTTCACATGACAAAGTTCAAAAAGCTGCAACTAACTAATACTCTCAATTAATTGACTTATCATTTAGTCTCAAATGTCTGAAAATAGTGTAAAATGTCGATCACAGTGCCCGAGGTGACATGTTCAAATTTCTTGTTTTGTTCAGCTGTTAGAGCAAAACCAAAAAAATATTAAATTTATAACAATATAAAACAGAGAAAAGCTGCAAATCCTCACATTTGAGAAGCTGAACCAGTGAATATTTGGCATAACTCAAACAAATAAGCATATAACAAAATTGTTGGAAATGTATTTTCTGTCAATCAGCAAATCAGTTAACGGAGGAATCATTTCAGCTCTAATATATTTGCAACAGAGTCGTTCGTACCTCTGGGTAAGGGCAGCAGCCGTAGTCTCCACTGGTCAGCAGGCAACATGTAAAACTATCTGGGCAGCTGCTTTTTCCACCGGGACACGTCACTGAACCGACCACAGACACTGCAATAGCATGAAGAAAGAAACAGTTATTAGTACAGTATCATCAGCATATAGGTGTAGAGGAAAGTTGGGCGATATGATGATATAGCATGAGACGGTAGAGAGCTATCCCTCTGATGTATGTCTCTGATATACATTCGGGGCAGGATACAGGGTTCCTACATATTTTTACCAATGAATTTTCAAAACGTTTCCATAACTTTCCCATGATATTTTACCCCACTTCCACGACTTTATTTAAGTAGTTCGATAGCTATCATAGGGCGCAGGCTAGGGTCTGCCTCTCTCTTGAGCCATGTTTTATATTTGTTGTTCGAAAGCCAAACTTTATTAAACAGGCACTTCCCAGGCATTTTTGGGGATAAGCAAACTGCTAACGCTTGCTAACTTCACACATCAGATAGATTTTAAATTAGTAATACGACGAACGTATTTTGCTTAACATTAGACATGTTTTGGGATTTTCATGAACAATAGCCAAAACACTGTTTATTCAAAACTTTTCCAAAACATTCTGGTAATTCCAAACCATTTCCAAGGCCTGGAATTCATAACTTTTCCAGAAATTTCATGACCGTGGGAACCCTGACGATATATGTAGCAAATCAGGGCTGTATTCTCGCGTGATGTCGTGAGGTTAACGTGATTTGGGCAGTAGGATTTGGTGGTTTCTTACTCTGGATATATACCGTTACCGTGATACAAAATCTCATATATACCGTGATAGAAGATTCTGGCCACATTGGCCACCCCATGTGAAGAGTGACAGATGGATTTCAGTCACTCTTATAAAATCTTTCTGCTGATTAAAACATTTCTTTTCACGTGATTCTTCCAGCCTGACACGAGTGCAGTAGTTTGAAGCTGCTTATATTTACATGAGGAATTCCCCACCTGGATTATTCTCCGTCCTTCTGGCAGGCAGTTTCTGCAGCATGGGGAAGGACTCCAGCGAGGGGGGCACACACTTTGAGTGAGCAATATCACACTTTGTTCCCTCGGGGCAACAGTGGAGCTTATCCTCACAACACACCGCCTGCAGAGAGAGGAAAATAGTTTCACACAGTCAGGAACACAGTTCCCTGCAGATAATGGAAAAGTACAGATGCTCAACTTGAATGCTGACAGTGGGAGAGGATTATGTATGACAAGCAGATATTAAACTTTAGTAAAATATGGATTTTTTTGCAGATAAATAGCTGTGGAATTCAGACATAAACCTGTTTTACTATGAAATTAAATGCCTCTCTTCAACATGAGCACTGTGACTAATGATGCTGTTGAGCATGTAAAAAGAAAACACCATTTATTCCCTCGGTGACCAACACAGATATGAAACAGATTGAGCTGAAAATCTTGTTGGCAGATTTACATTTGAGCTTAAAGTAGAGAAGAAAACAAAACGATCAGCTGGTATTTCAAGAGCCACTGGATGAACATGTTTAATAAAGCAAATTTTAATTTTGGGATCATTTTACCATGACTATAGCCTGACCAAATACATTTTAAATGTATTTTTCCACCAACACATAACAAAAACACATTTTTTGATGGGGAACTATCAGATTTGTACAGAGCGACATTTTATAGATGAAAAATAAACTTGTCAGTGCTGTCTGCTTGACAAACTATAAAATGGTGACAGTGTTTCTAAATGTCCTCAAACACATCTTTTCTGCACTCTGCAATTTTTTTGTTACCTATAGGCCGACACATACACACATAAATTTCAGCTGATAAAGCATTCGATAAGTGGTCAATTAATTGGTCAGGCTCTAAAAGAAACAAAAATATATAAAAAGTACTCAACCTTAATGGTACGCACTCTACCAGGTGAGGTACCGGAGTGCCCCAAGAAACAGAGATATTTTGATTTGCAACAGAAAAGTTATTCTTGAACCTCAAAGTATTTTCCTCGTCTGGTTGGTAAAGGAACAATTCAAATCAACTCATCTAAAATGTTCACAAAGAATTCAGAATTTGTTCAGACAGCAGGAAAATCAGATTTGTTTCTCAAATGAGATCTTTAAGATAGTCTGTCCGCGCTGTTATTTACAAGTGATCAGATCGGATTTGCGTGTCCAGGTGTCACCAAACTATCTGCATGGGTTGCTATGGTAACAACGTAGGCGTCAGTAACTATATATGCTGGAGGCTTTCCTACGCAGAAGCATGAGAAATGGAGATCCATCATCTCGTCCACCAAACAATCATGCTGTCAAGTCGTTGGTATACAGCCGCTCTGATGCACTTCTGTCACTCTGGATTTGACGTTGTTTTGTGTCATGTTGTGAGCGACGCAAAAGACACTTTGAAACCTGATTTGAGAGGCCAGACTGAGATTCATCTGTAAAAATATGATTGGAATCGCATTTCAAACCACCTCTAAATGTGGCTTGGATCTACATTTCATGTGGGTTTTTTTTGCTGTCCAGACTTTCTAAAATCAATCTGGATATGCCAAAAAAGCAGATTTGGGCTGGCAGTCTGAACAAGGCCTTAGTCTTAGATAATAAATGGCAGTTTCTTATCCACCAGAGCAGCTGGCAGAGTAAATCAACTGCTGACCAGCAGACCGTGTAACATGTTTCTTGGTGTGAAGTGCTCGGGGTTTGTGGTTTTTAGGTGACAGTGTTTCAGTGTGTGTGTGTGTGTGGATGTGTGTGAGGGTGAGCCCATGTACAGTATATCACCTTGGCTAATGGACAGCAGCCCCAGGAGCCGTCACGGAGCTGGCAGCAAGTGGTGTCATCCGGACACTCAGACTCCTGGTCCGGGCAAATGACTGCCTTCACTCCCTCGCCGAGCTGGGTCCATCACACATCACAGCCCACGCATATCAATGACAGGAGCAAAAAAACCAAAAAAAAGCTGTCAATGGCAGGAATGCAAACATATTTACTTGTGGAAACAGTTATTCATATGAAACAAAGTCCTGCTGGTCAAAAACATAATGCTGCATTGTGTCTTCTGTATTTCAAGAAATATGAAACTACAAAAAAATGTACTTGATTTTCCTGAAACAGCAGCAGTATGTTTGTTTTCTGTTGTGTCTTTATGCCGTTTTTCCCTCTTATTTCTAAAGTTCTTCACTGCCATGTCATTTATGTTTCATTTGCACTAATCTTTTACGTGTTAAAGTCTAAAAGTACACTTCAATAAGAGTGTCTGAATGCTCCTTGTATTGGATAACAGTAAGGCGAGATAAGAATAATCAAAGTGCCAAGGCAGCAGATCTAAGGGTGTCAATGTGTTCTTTGACCTACATTCGTCAAACAATTACATTTGCACGTCTAGAGGAGGAAGTTGAGAAAACAATCAACAGCTGCAGAACTTTATGCCCCAATCACTCTAGTGCAAAACGTCTAATGAGCGCAGAAGAGACAGTAAACAAAAGAATAACATACAAAGTAAAACAACAGCAACACGTCTTCGACTTTGTTAGAAATACCTGAGGGATGAGCGGGGCCTGTTTGGTGGGAACTCGTCTCATCCAGGGGAGAGAAACTGTCTTATTAACACACTTGGCGTGGACGAGGTCGCAAAGCGTCCCCTCATAGCAGCAGTGGAGGTGGTCTGAACAACACTCAGCCTGCAGGTGGATTCAAATGGTGAGAGATGACAAAGGTTTACTGAAACACACTACAGAGTTCAGTGTAAACACCTTAAATTCTCTACATGCTGTGTAACAGACTTCTGCAAGCTCACCCTTAATCCTGTCTATGAGGATTCTCAGTCATACAGGTCATTGTTTATGTAGAAGTGATTGTTCTAGCTGCTCAAACGTCATGAATTTCAGAAGAAAAAGGCGCAAAAAACAGCTGTCATCCTGTCTTTTATTTTTATATATATATATATATATATATATATATATATATATATATATATATATATATATCTCAAGTGTAAAGTAAACTAATTCACTCCTGTCAGACACGTGGCTGAATGGTAACTCACATGTGGTAGTGGACAGCATCCGTATCCGCCCACAGTGTTCTTGCAGCAGGTGTTTTTGTCCTCACACATGCCTCCATCAGGGCAGACCAGCGCTGTGCTCAGGCCCAGCAGAGCCAGACACAGGATCCCCATCTGCAGAGTCTGAACGCCAGCAGGAGAGGAGAGGAGAGGGCTGTCAGCAACGTAGTACGATCCAGTGTGGTCTGACAACATACAAAGACCCTGAACTACTGTCAACAAATTCTAATCTAATCTTCTTGGTTTCTGGGTTTCTTTTGGGTTAAGAGAAACCACTAAATCACTGGGGGGACGGATAACAAAGGGAACTAAAAGTGCAAAAGCTCAGCAAGCATTCCAACTGATAAACTGGATTTCAACACTGAACAAACCCACATCCTTCCTGTAAAGTTCATGTCCCTGTTACTGTATGTAAAGCACTCATATCTACTCATTTCACATCCTAAACAACCGCTACACAATCACGCCAACAGTCACACTATGTACAAGATTAAATTAACATAATGTGAGGGTTTATTGTTCCTCCAGCACTCTTTTAGTCAGCTGTAGATTTGATTTCATTTATTTGACAGCTTTAGTTACTAGTTACTTTTCAAAGTAAGACTTTTACAAACAAAACACACAATCAGTTTATAACATATGATCCGTTGTTACAGATTAAACTACCAAAAGTATATGAAGTATAACACATTAATACATCATTAACAGTGATCCAATAGCACTTTTACTTTGATACATACATTTTGTTGCCAATACTTCTGTATTTTTACTTGTAACGGAGTATATACTTTTACTTATTCCACCACTAGCTTTCTCTCATATTCGTGCATGCATGTTGTAAATAAATATACCAGCAGTAGGACAGAGAGATCTTTTTCACTTTTATTCCACTAATCACACACAGAAGCACAAAGCTACAGTTAGTACAGCAGGGCGCATTAGTGGTTAAAAAGTCCACTTTTTGGCAAAAGTCAGCTACAAAGTGTCCCGGAGCCAAGGTATTTAATCTCTCCCAGCTTCAGTGAAAAGAAAACTGCACAAATTCAACCCTTAAACGGTAGCTAGGACATTAGAAATGAGCAGAAACTCGATATGTTGGTCTACTTTACCATAATTAGCAGATGGCCTTGGAGACAGTCCTGCACACTCCTCTTACAGCCCGAAGAGCCACGGAAACACCTTCAGTCGCCACGACACTGCGGGGAAAAGACTGAGCAGTGGTGCAATAAATACGGCAGGAAACTCACTTTTCTAACGGCTGCTGGAATTAGCGAGCTAGCTGACAAGCTAAGACAAGTTAGCTCAGCAGGCTAGGTGGCTAACACCAAGGCGAGCTTGTTTGAATGACTTTCAGCGGTGAGCGGGTTTTCTTTCTTACCCGGTAGGTTTGGTACGATAAGTCCCAGCTTGTCACGTTTATGTCATATAAGTCGTGTTTTGTGCGGCTTCACAAACACTCGGAGTAACAAAGCAGGACAGTCAGGAGCTGCTCACACTCACACGTGACCCAAGGTACGGAAGCCCATCTCTGTCGAAACTGAGACTAAAGTCAAAACTGAGACTGAAGTCAAAACTGAGACTAAAGTCAAAACTATGAGACTGAAGTCAAAACTGAGACTAAAGTCAAAACTATGAGACTGAAGTCAAAACTATGAGACTGAAGTCAAAACTGAGACTAAAGTCAAAACTATGAGACTGAAGTCAAAACTGAGACTAAAGTCAAAACTATGAGACTGAAGTCAAAACTGAGACTGAAGTCAAAACTATGAGACTAAAGTCAAAACTGAGACTGAAGTCAAAACTGAGACTAAAGTCAAAACTATGAGACTGAAGTCAAAACTGAGACTGAAGTCAAAACTGAGACTGAAGTCAAAACTATGAGACTGAAGTCAAAACTGAGACTGAAGTCAAAACTATGAGACTGAAGTCAAAACTGAGACTGAAGTCAAAACTATGAGACTGAAGTCAAAACTGAGACTGAAGTCAAAACTGAGACTGAAGTCAAAACTATGAGACTAAAGTCAAAACTATGAGACTGAAGTCAAAACTGAGACTGAAGTCAAAACTGAGACTGAAGTCAAAACTATGAGACTGAAGTCAAAACTGAGACTGAAGTCAAAACTGAGACTGAAGTCAAAACTGAGACTAAAGTCAAAACTATGAGACTGAAGTCAAAACTGAGACTGAAGTCAAAACTGAGACTAAAGTCAAAACTATGAGACTGAAGTCAAAACTGAGACTAAAGTCAAAACTATGAGACTGAAGTCAAAACTGAGACTGAAGTCAAAACTGAGACTAAAGTCAAAACTATGAGACTGAAGTCAAAACTGAGACTGAAGTCAAAACTATGAGACTGAAGTCAAAACTATGAGACTGAAGTCAAAACTGAGACTGAAGTCAAAACTATGAGACTGAAGTCAAAACTGAGACTGAAGTCAAAACTATGAGACTGAAGTCAAAACTGAGACTGAAGTCAAAACTATGAGACTGAAGTCAAAACTATGAGACTGAAGTCAAAACTGAGACTGAAGTCAAAACTATGAGACTAAAGTCAAAACTGAGACTAAAGTCAAAACTGAGACTAAAGTCAAAACTATGAGACTGATGTCAAAACTGAGACTGAAGTCAAAACTATGAGACTGAAGTCAAAACTGAGACTGAAGTCAAAACTGAGACTAAAGTCAAAACTATGAGACTGATGTCAAAACTGAGACTGAAGTCAAAACTATGAGACTGAAGTCAAAACTGAGACTAAAGTCAAAACTATGAGACTGAAGTCAAAACTATGAGACTGAAGTCACTGAGACTAAAGTCAAAACTGAGACTAAAGTCAAAATTATGAGACTGAAGTCAAAACTGAGACTAAAGTCAAAACTGAGACTAAAGTCAAAACTATGAGACTGAAGTCAAAACTGAGACTGAAGTCAAAACTATGAAACTGAAGTCAAAACTATGAGACTGAAGTCAAAACTGAGAACTGAAGTCAAAACATGAGACAGCTGAAGTCAAGAAAAGTGAGAACTGAAGTCAAAACAACAGAGACTGAAGTCAAAAACTATGAACTGAAGTCAAAACTGAGACTAAAAGTCAAAACTGAGACTAAGTCAAAGCTATGAGAGACTGAAGTCAAAACTGAGACTGAAGTCAAAACTATGAGACTGAAGTCAGAAAAACTGAGACTGAAGAGTCAAAACATGAGACTGAGTCAAAAAGTATAAGAGACTGAAGTCAAAACTATGAACTGAAGTGCAGCGAAACTGAGACTGAAAGTCAAAACTGAACTTCAAAGTCAAAACATAGAGACTAAAGTCAAAAACTATGAGACGAAGTCAAAGCAAAGAGACTGAAAGTCAAAAACTATGAGACTGAAGTCAAAACTGAGACTGAAGTCAAAACTATGAGACTGAAGTCAAAACTGAGACTGAAGTCAAAACTATGAGACTGAAGTCAAAACTGAGACTGAAGTCAAAACTGAGACTGAAGTCAAAACTATGAGACTGAAGTCAAAACTGAGACTGAAGTCAAAACTATGAGACTAAAGTCAAAACTGAGACTAAAGTCAAAACTATGAGACTGAAGTCAAAACTGAGACTGAAGTCAAAACTATGAGACTGAAGTCAAAACTGAGACTGAAGTCAAAACTATGAGACTGAAGTCAAAACTATGAGACTGAAGTCAAAACTATGAGACTGAAGTCAAAACTATGAGACTGAAGTCAAAACTGAGACTGAAGTCAAAACTATGAGACTAAAGTCAAAACTGAGACTGAAGTCAAAACTATGAGACTGAAGTCAAAACTGAGACTGAAGTCAAAACTGAGACTAAAGTCAAAACTGAGACTAAAGTCAAAACTATGAGACTGAAGTCAAAACTGAGACTGAAGTCAAAACTATGAGACTGAAGTCAAAACTGAGACTGAAGTCAAAACTATGAGACTGAAGTCAAAACTGAGACTGAAGTCAAAACTATGAGACTGAAGTCAAAACTATGAGACTGAAGTCAAAACTATGAGACTGAAGTCAAAACTATGAGACTGAAGTCGAAACTGAGACTAAAGTCAAAACTATGAGACTGAAGTCAAAACTATGAGACTAAAGTCAAAACTATGAGACTGAAGTCAAAACTGAGACTAAAGTC
>SEMN01002279.1:0-11867 GCA_005408345.1 Macquaria australasica
GTTTTTCTGCATCTTTTTGAGATAGGATGTGCCTGATTTTTGCAATGTTACGTAAATGAAAAAAGGCAGTTCTTGAAGCTTGTTTTATTTGGGAGTTAAAGGACATATCCTGATCAAAGATAACTCCAAGATTCCTTACGGTTTCGCTGGAGGCCAGGGCAATGCCATCTAGAGAAACTATATCTTTAGATAATGTGTTTCGAAGGTGTTCGGGGCCAAGTACAATAACTTCGGTTTTGTCTGAGTTTAACATCAGAAAATTGCAGGTCATCCAGGTTTTATGTCCTTAAGGCATGCTTGAAGTTTAGCTAATTGATTGGTTTCATCTGGCTTGATCGATAAATATAATTGGGTATCATCTGCATAACAATGAAAATTTATGGAGTGCTTTCTAATAATATTGCCTAAAAGGAAGCATATATAAAAAGGTAAATAGAATTGGTCCAAGCACAGAACCTTATGGAACTCCGTGACTAACTTTTGGCGGCATAGAGGATTCATCATTAACGGTACAAACTGATATCGCATCTGATAAATAGGATTTAAACTAGCTTAGTGCAGTACCTTTAATGCCAATTAAATGTTCTAGTCTCTGTAATAGAATATGATGGTCAATGGTATCAAATGCAGCACTAAGATCTAGTAAGACAAGTACAGAGACAAGTCCTTTGTCTGATGCAATTAGAAGGTCATTTGTAACTTTCACCAGTGCTGTCTCTGTGCTATGATGCACTCTAAATCCTGACTGAAAATCCTCAAACAGATTGTTGTTGTGTAGAAAGTCACACAACTGATTGGTGACTGCTTTCTCAAGGATCTTAGAGAAAAGGAGGGTTAGATATTCATAATTTGGACAAAAATCCCTGATCAAGAGTGGGCTTTTAAGAAGAGGCTTAATTACAGCTACTTTAAAGGACTGTGGCAATACAGCCTTTAAATAAGGACAGATTGATCATATCTAGTGGGCTAAGTGCTAACTAAGGGTAAAATTTCTTTAAGCAGCCTAGTTGGGACGGGGTCTGGCAGACACGCTAGATGGCTTAGATGAGGAAATCAGGAAGTTAGTTGATTACGGTTGATGGGAGAAAGCAGTCTAAATGTACAGGTTTTACAGTTGTTTCTACAACTCCTGTAAGAAGATAAGTCAGTACCAACTGAGGGCAGGAGGTGATGAATTTTTTCTCTAATAGTTAGAATTTTATCTGTAAAGAAGCTCATGAAGTCATTACTACTGAGGTCTATAGGAATACATGGCTCAACAGAGCTGTGACTCTCTGTCAGCCTGGCTACAGTGCTGAACAGAAACCCGGGGTTGTTCTTATTTTCCTCTATTAATGATGAGTAGTAAGCTGCTCTGGCATTACGGAGGGCCTTCCTATAAATTTTAAGACTAACTTGCCAGGCTAAACGTGATTCTTCCAGATTGGTGGAACGCCACTTCCTTTCAAGTTTTCGCGATGTTTGTTTTAATTTGCGGGTTTGGTGGTTATACCATGGAGCTAACCTCCTCTGTTTTATTATCTTCTTTTTTAGAGGGGCGATAGAGTCGAGTGTTATTCGTAGTGAGCCTGCAGCACTATCAACAAGATGATCAATTTGGGAGGAACTAAAGTTAGCATAGGAGTCATCTGTTACATTGAGACATGGAACTGAATTTAATGTCGATGGAATCACTTACTTAAATTCTATTACAGCACTATCAGATAGACATCTAGTGTAGGAATGTTTGCCTAATGCATGCAGTCCAGTAATAGAATTCAAAAGTTAATAGAAAATGGTCTGATAAAAAGAATTCTGTGGAAAGACTATTATTAGATGTTCAATTTCTATGCCATAGACAAGAACAAGGTCGAGGGTGTGGTTAAAACAGTGAGTGGGTTTATGTACACTCTGACAGAAGCCAATCGAATCTAACAATGAGATAAACGCAGCACTAAGGCTATTATTTTCTACATCCACATGAATATTAAAATCACCTACAATAATTATTTTATCCGTTTTAAGGACTAAACCGGATAAGAACTCTGAGAATTCAGATAGAAATTCAGAATACGGTCCAGGAGCTCGGTACACTATAACAAATAGAATTGGCTGTAGTGTTTTCCAGGTTGGGTGTTAAAGGCTAAGAACAAGGCTTTCGAACGAGTTATAATTTAGTTTAGGTTTAGGTTTGATTAATAGGCTTGAGTCGAAGATGGCTGCAACTCCACCTCCTCGGCCTGAGCCTCGAGGAATGTGAGTATTAATGTGACTGGGGGGAGTGGATTCATTTAGGCTAACATATTCACCTGGACACAGCCAGGTTTCAGTAAGACAAAATAAATCAATATTCTGATCTGATATTAGATCGTTTACTAGAACAGCTTTAGATGAGAGAGATCTGATATTTAAGAGTCCACATTTAATTCTCCTATTTTGTTGTACTGTTGCAGTGGTGGTTTTACTTTTTATTAGGTTTTTATGTGTAACTCCTCTTCTGTTTAGTTTTGATTTAAATAATTTAAGTGGTGGGGGGGCAGACAACCTCTCTGTGGAATTTAGGGTGGGTAACTGTTCTAATGGAAGCGCAGAGAAGCGTGTAGGACTGCAACTCTGCCTCCTGGTCTGGACCACAGACTGTATTAAGTCTATGGTCTGAACTCTGAGCTGTCATGGCTTTGGGCCACTAATAAATTCGGCCAGATTTCTAGATATGAGAGCTGCTCCATCCAAAGTGGGATGAATGCCATCTCTCCTAATCAGACCAGGTCTTCTCCAGAAAGTCCGCCAATTATCTACAAAGCCCACATCATTACCTGGACACCACCTCGACAAGATTTTTCCACTAGTACATTCGTTTAAGTGTATCGATTGTTTCCACATAGGTGAACCGTGTGTACGTCATCTTTGATCAGCCAGTGACGGTGTCCATGATCAAACTGTGGAACTACTCAAAGACATCACAGAGAGGGGTAAAGGAGTTTGGGGTAAGCCTCTCTGTCTGCTGTGAGCTGGACAAACACTTTTTTCTTTTTTCTTTTTTATATTTGGACCTCAAGCAGCAATCTGTGTGTCTGTCTGTGTGTACAGCTGCTGGTGGACGACCTCCTGGTGTATAACGGCGTCTTGGACAGTGTAAGCCATGTGGCGCGAGGCATTCTGCCTACCTGTGATCCAGTGGTGCCCTACCACACCATCCTGTTCACAGACGACGCCTACATCGCACACCGTGAGAGGAACACTGTCATCAGGTACCCTGGATTTTTAGGGATGTAGATATGACTGACTACTGTGCCTTTTGCTTTTTTTTTTAATTCAGTGGCAAATGGTCATAGACAGATTAAAGAAACATGTGAAAGTCTAAAACTATTGTATTGACAAAGAAGGTTAGATCCAACCCCATTGTCCCAAAGTGGTGAGTTGTTTTGAACAGAGATGTGCTCTTCTCCACTTCAGCCCCCGTGGTAGAAGACACCACCAACAGTGAGTAACAGTCTGTGAAAACCCCGTGTCAGCACCTCCCTGTGGTCAATCCCTGTATTGAAGATTCTTCCAGTGCCCTCAAATTTTCCCCCAGCCATCCCACGCCTTCCTTACCACACGTTTGACTTGTGATGCCTCCAGTCCCTCCTCTCTCCCCGTCGTTACCTCTCTAGCCCCATCTTTGGTCTCAAGGCCTGGACCTGCTGGCTTCAAGTTTTGTTATCAATCAGCCCTTCATTTTGTGTTGTCCCCTATTCCGGTTTTCCCATAGGCGCAACACATTTACTTTGCTTCGTTTTCTTGCTGTGTTGCAGTAATTATGTGGAGGATCAGGATGTGAAGATGACCAATGAGAATCAGATAGTCCATCACAACAAGAAGAAGCAGACAGCAGATCCAGGTGAGTCAGGGAAACAACTGGACTTGGAAGTATGCTTTTATTACTCACCAGTTTTAAAATGGCATTCATTGATCAGTAAAATAACTGCTGAGTGAAATTTTAATGTACTACTTCTTAACTAACAGCTTATTTGTTCTGCATCAATGCAGCTCTTCGGCCTAAAACCTGCATGACTGATGGTGGGAAACATGGAAAGAGGAGGTACTGACAGATAGATGAGCAGACAGACGTGGATTCAGTACTCATACAAAGAGAACAGAACTGAAAGGGAGGAACTGTGGCTGACTTTTTAAGCCCACTTTCTGGTGGGTGTCTTTTGAAAAACCTCCCTTACATTAAGACCCAAAGCAGCCACCCAGCTGTGGCTTGTAACAGTGGCTTGACAGTGGCTCACATGGTCCACACTGAAGAGGAATGAGCTTGCATAGATAACAGTGGGTTTGCGCACACACACACACGGTTCCACTTTATGGTTGGATTACCCCCCTTTCCCTTGCTGTGAAAACACACCCACACAGACACAACCTGAACGCGTACTCCCGGTCGTCCCTCCCACAGTGCCAGGATAAATCTGTGAGGCTGCATTTTTGTCAGCCCTATTATTGTGCCTAGTACTAAACACTATATCTGTGGCTGCTACTTGTGACTTTTGTGCTGCATATTAAAATGCTGCTTGTGGCGTGTAAATATTTAAAAAAAAAAACAACAGAAAAACGCTCCAAGGCCACATGAATACACTCTCACATCAGGGTGTGGCCAATGCTACATTTATTAATGAATTTTACCCACAGATGAGCCTAGACCATCAGCTCTTTGCCTAATGGGTAGAACTGACTAACACTCCCGCCAGTGCACCAACCAATCGTAATGCTATGCAGACACTAATTTATATCTATTAATAATTTATATCTATTGGCTAATATATTTAAAAGCCTAATGGTTTTACTTGGGGAAGTGCTCCCAGAGGGGTTTTCACCTTTGGAAGATTTATATCGATGGCTAAAGTGGGGGGAAAAACTACAGTGGTCAGATTTTTGTACATTTCAACTCAAACAAAATGAAAACTGAAACTGTACAAAGCTTCAGACTCCAAACTTGAATCTTCGACATATATTTGGCTTCACAAAATTAGGTCAGTATGTTTTTTTCTGCTTAGCATCAGGTAGAAAGAAAAAAAAAAAACTTGTTTGCAATCCAAGTGACCTTTTTATTGAAGTTGCCAGGGTAGATTGTTTTGGAAGCAAACATTTCTTGAGCCAGTAAAGTCGGTTTAGTAATTTGGTTGGAAATAGAAAAAAGAAAATCTACATTTACCAGTTTAGATTTTGAGTAGATTCAGTAACAGGCAACTTCTAATATGCAAATACTATAACCTTACCTCAAATTGAGAAGAATGATCTTTAAAAAGGGATATATGATTCTACCTTCACTATAATACTTGGTAGTTGGTGTTGTACTGTTCATTCATTCATACATATTTACTGTATTCACTTGTTGCATGGGAAAGTCTCCTCAACAGTAGCTGTTATCCTTAAATGTTAGATACTTTTGTTTGGAGGAGATGTTACAGCTTCATTGAGCCCCAGTATAAACTATTTCATACTCCTTACTGCTGATGGGAGTAATTGTATATGAAATGCAGTTTTATGTATTTAATTTCAGTGCGTCCAACGGCAACAATAGTCATTACTCTGTATCTCAGTCCTGCTTTGTAGGGTGGTGGCTATTATTGTATGTGTGACATTTAGTGTTTTGAAATATTTAATTATTTTTCTAATCTTGATTAAATATGTATATTTGATGTAGGTTTATTTGAATGAATAAAATTAAAAAATACAGCATCTATTCATTCTTTCGGGTGGGATGAAGAGTTCGTAAAGAGAAGAAACATAGGGGACAACTGGGCTACATAAATATATATCCTGAGATACTTTAATGCAAAATCTGCTGTACATTTAAAGGTATTTGTAAGGAATGACCATTCAGTTACAGCACAGAGCATTAGTAGTGGAAGGTCGTGATGGAGCCACGTGGTCTCCCACCACTTATACAAACATTTAGCTGAAAAGATTACATCTTCGCAGACCAACAGCTTTGGAGATGGCAGTCTTAGATTTGTCCTGGAAAGGTCCCCTCTTCTCTCTGGTCATCCCATTTCTGGATCTAAAGGGACCAAATTTCAGGGGGAAAGTTATTTTGAGACCGTCTTTTTTTTTTTTTTTTAATTCACAAAGGTTCAGAAAATCACAGACCTACAGTTCAACAGGCATTCAGAGAAAAAGTGGTAATGATGTCTGATGTTTAACAGTCAATATTTCAAAAACCTTATCCCTATGTTTTGGCTTAAAAAGAAACTCAAAATGGGCTGTACTGCTCTGCATTTTTGTATTGGGCTGAGATTTATTTATAAGGAAAATCTCCCATGTCTAAATTTGGACTGAAACTCTTCATGTTGTTTTGATCGTCAGCGGGGCAGAGACTCTCAGGAAAAGTTGTTTGACCCCTGCTAAACAAACTCAGCCCACATAGGGGAGAGTACCATGTATATTCTGCCATTACTATTCAATTTGCCTGTGTCTTTTTTGGACAGTGGTGGGAGATGTGGGGGAAAAAATATTTACCCAAGACATGGGGCAGAGTGATTTGTAGACCCTTTTGTACCAGTCACAGGGGGCGGTGTCCACTCCTTTAGCATCCAGAGCTTTCTGGCAGCGGTGATAGTCTATTAATAGAGGAAACAATAACAATTAACATTTAAAAAAGCCTAAGACTGCAATCCAGGTTTTAAGGGTCAGGTCTGTGGCCCCTCAAGAAATTTCAAACTGGATTACCTCCAGGTCAGGGGTCAACACATCTAAAGACCTTAGGTGAGCTGAGATATTTTACCTGACTTAAATATTTAGTACATCATTAATCAAAGGAATAATAATACATTATTATATTTTATTATCTATATGGCACAGTGTGTCTTCATAGTTTTAATTGGTTGATAAATTAGTATTTTATCTTCATTTAGAAATGCGAGAAATATCTGGAACCACATTTGACTGCTCTGACCTTGACATGCAGTCTTACCCAGGTAGTTGGACCAGCAGTTCCTGGTCTGGTTCTGGTTAGGGAATCTGGCGTCAAAGGGAGCAGTGCGATAATTCTGAAGTTTGTCTTGAATGTCATCAGCCATTTTTTTACCTCTGTCAAGAGAATATCAGGGATGGATACTGTAGGATGCAGAAGAAAAAGCTTTTTCTGTCACCAAGCCGAAGCTCTTTTCTAACATACAGACCCATTAGGTGTCAAATGGAGACAACCCGGCATGAATGCACCTATAGCTGTAGCCCAGGTGTGCCGATAACCTTTACAGTGTATGGATAGCTGAAAATGCACACCGACTACAGCGTCAGCGGAGGACTATTTTGGGGGTGCTGCATGCGGGACTTTAACGATGTTTCTAGAAATGTAGAGCTTTCATCAAATACTCCTTTCACAGAGCAAATCTATAGGACAAGACAAGATTACAGGCTATACGTGGTCGGCTATCAAACAAGCGCCTAATAGGAATCTTACACAAAAATGCGAAAACCAAAAATTGGCACACGGCTAATCAATAACGTTGTTCACCAGCCCTTAAAAGCATTTCCTCCTAACATAACCCAGTTTCAGTTTCTCTTTTCACACACCAAGGTCACACTCTTGTTATTTCATTTCACCAAGGTGATGAATTGCTATTACAAAGTAAAATACAGCTTGTAATAATGGAGAAAAAAATAACTCAAATTAGTGTTATCATTTTCAGACGCGGCAGCCGAGCCTTTTGTTGGATTACTATTCCCTCATAATGTATACAGCCTTTCCAAAACATGTCGAGAAATAGTTTTTAAAACAATTAAAGACGTGCAAGTGAACGTTACCTTTTGTAGCAGTTGCTGGCTCGAGCTCAAAGTGACTTTTATACCGGACGGTGAAAGTGTGTCGTTCCTCTGATAAGCAGCGTGCGGCCCCCCAAGCGCGCGCGCTCCGGTCTGCAGATACTGCAGCCGTGCGGTCCCATCATAACGATATGGCGGACGCAAGTCACATTGAAATGACAGGCGCACACAGTCTCACGGCTCACAGGTCTGGTTTAAGCGATGCGCGGGTATTGGGGGGGCAACTGGGACGAGCGAAGACACCGCGGGAGTGGCACGGCGGTGTTTTATAGTGTTTAATTTAACACAGCTTTGAACTTTTCTTGCCACGGCGGAAGTGTTCTGCCACGCATTAGGCAATGTTTGTTAATCATTAATAGTGTTTAAGGTAGGCCTATCTCAATGTGTTGGAGTCGTGTTAGGGAAAGGCAGCGCTGCTCCAGTATGTGTGGTAAAGTTTGAAACTCTGCCTAGGACTTACAGCTGCCAGGTCATGTGGTGGGCGCAGCAGCGATACTGTTTATGAGTCTTATCAAATGTATTTCATGGGAACAAAAGGGCGCAGTCCTTATTACTGTGGCCGGTCGGTTAAACAGTATTTGTGTTCTGACTGGGCATTGTCGCAGTGCGCAGCGTCAACCAATTTAAGGAGATCTGACTTAAAATCCCTAATCTGAAAATGGTAGAGAGCGGGCAGTATTGCTCAAAATTAATCCCACTTTACTGTTGGGATGGTGACAAACGCGTCCACCCACTGTCCACCCAAGTGTCTACATTACACAAGAGGGCAGCAAAGGTTTTCTTTTCCATTATTAATTAGGACACAGTATTTTGTTTTCTGAATATCAGGTAAGTGGGAGGCATTTCATCGTGTTTGATATAAAATATATAAAGGCGAACATTTGAAAACTGTTTTTGATGACATTTGTTTTTTATTGATGGCCATATATTGTAAATTAATTTAATGTTATTAAGGCATGCTTGGTTAATAGTTTTTGTTTTGTGAATTTTATGACGCTATACTTTTTATTGAAGAAAAAAATATGAAAATTGACCAAAATCAGTGTGGCGCCTCCCTTTACAAAATATTATCTTGCTCTTTTCCTGAAGTCCACTGGTGAATACAGGCAAGAGAAATTATCCTGAGCTGATGTCCCTCATTAAATCAACTGTATGCGGATCATAAATTATATGTAGATAAAAGGAGCAGACTAGAAGGATTTTCTTGCTTTCAGTTTGTTTTGCAAAAAGGGCTAAAACTTGCTCTGGGTATTTTCTACTTTCACTGTATTCGCTCCCATAATAAGACATTTGAGATTAATCAAAAGCAGTTATTTTAAAATTATTTAATTTTGCTCAAATTCAAACATAAAGTCAGAAAGATAAGCCAGCTTTAACAAATGGCCTGTCCCACAGGTTCAGTATATTCATGTACAGCAAAAATGAGAACCTCATTTTCACGTATTTAATATAAATCACTGAGAAAAAAAACAAACGGCTTTATAAAGGAGCCGTAAACCCACAGCAGTAACTCAGTATTTTGAGACTCAGCATGAAGTGCCTTAAAAGGTTTAATCAGTGTTCATTAAAGAGCATCACTAGTTACAGCAGCTTGGATTGAGTAAGTAATGGAAACACATCTTCTTGATTATCGACAACAGTACCATTGACTACAAGACTGCCTTACCAATACCTTCGCAAACAGGATACATAACAAAAAATGTAACCACTTAATGTATACCTTAGGTTGCTGGGGTTTCTGTAGTATTTCTGTACAGTTTCAGAAACTTTACCAAAAGAAAAGAAGCCCTATGATTGTCTAACCATTCCTTTAAGGCTACTATAATTTGAAATACACAGGAATTACCACCTGTTGTGGCATGCGTCTGCTACCTTTAAAGCCCAGGGCGGCATAAAGTTGCATAGATCCAAATAATAATCCAGCCTCTGCAATTAAAAAAAGAGCATCGCATTGATGCATGAAAGTGCTAGAAACAATACAGCAAGGCATGTCCCCTTTATGGATTTATCAGCAGGAGAATAGCAATCTGTTCTGTGTGATTGTCAGGGAACAGTGGTAAGACACAAGGTGAGATCAAACTCATGATATGCAGTCAAGTCTGAAAATAGAAAACGCTCGGTTTGTGCAATGGAGAGTAATGGAAGAACCCTGTCAAATTAAGTTAACCCAAGGATTTTTGGTTGTCAGCAGTTGGAAAGTCATAGCTATACACACACTGTGTACACACGCTTTGGTTTTTAGAGTCAAGTTAAGCCACCGTACAGTCAGCTGTGCCAAAATGGTTTGTAACACTGAGGATATGCTGTACATGTTACAGTTGGTCCTTTCACCAATCGCTGAAGCGGAGACGGTTGAAGGCCTCTTTTATGTCCTCATCAGTCTCTGAACCTCCGCCGGTGCCAATACGGAGTACGTTGCAGTAAGGGACGTCCTGCTTCATCTTCCGCTTGCTGAGGACCACAGTGCCTTCAGCTCCCTCCGTCCTAGGACCTGTCAGCAGGATGTAGGCTGCATGGCGTCCACGCTCCAACAGCGTGGCTAGGATAAAAACACAAATACAGTCACACAAAGAGCTGACCCCTGTGTTTCCCCATCCCTCCAACCACTCATTCACACATTGTAGTTGAATGATAATATAATTTTGTCAGAGCATAGGAAACTTAAGAGCAAAAAGCACCTTTAAATGTTATGATGTGGTCGATGAAAGTGGTTGACTCGAGGAGAACTTTGGAATAGAGGGGATGGAGCATGTAGGAATGTCGGTCACTAGGCAATGGTTCCTGGGAGGAAACATTTGAGTCCGATTAGCATTTTGTGAGAAATCTGTTACCATGCATCTTTTAATAAAGGCTGTGTACTTACGGATGTGTTGCTCTCTGAGGGCATCATGCCCCAAAACACGAAGATCGAGAAGGAGTTGGTGGTGTGTACTGAGGTGGGTCTCGGTGAGTTAGGACTGGTCAAAAGGTTGACTTCCCACAGCACACTACCGGACTTCCCATCAAGAATTATAACCTACATACAAGACAGACAGCTGCACAGTGAATGTATGATTCAAATCCATCACCACATGAGAGAAGCTGGGCACAGAAAATGTAATTTAGTTATCACAGCAGTGTTTGTATGTTTTAAACCCAGCTTACCCTCTTTGTGTAGTTGCCAATATCCTCCTCAAGCACGACATCAAGTATATTGTCTTTGTTAAAGTGACCAAAGGAGGGCTCACTGAATGAATGAGAGCACAGAGGAGAAGACTTATTTGACTCAACCAGCCTGGTTATAATGACAGTATATTGTTTACTTTGATATTTAAAGTGCTCTCCCAATACAAAAATGACCATAATGTATCTAGAGGGGTTTTATTGGGTTGTTGATCAATACAAACAACTCAATAATTACTTCACCAGGTGATGAGATTTCAAAACAAACAGAAGGGTTACCTGAGGACTGAGCTGGTATTGAATCTCCACAGTAGCTGCAAGTTTTTTCCATTGACTAATGCCACCTCCTTCCCAGTCACAAGCAGCAAGTTGGGTGGATCATCTGTTTCTCCTATTCTGAGCACTTGTTTCACCGAGTCAGACCTACAAAGTAGAAATAAACATTAACGAGGGTCTCACTGACAACAAGCTATTAGGTGAAAAGTGTTGTTGAGGTAATATTCAATAGGTTAATGTTGGCTGCTTCTTACTCGTAGACCGGTACAAGGCCAGATGTTGCACTGGCATTCTTCTCCCAGTGTTTATCCTTCTTGAGGCCCATCTCCATCCCTGCTTTAGCCATGGCAGCAATCCTCCACAGTGCCAGTCCATACAAGCCATTGTCTGTGAATGAGCACAAGATTACTCACTACTGCCATCAAGTGTAGCGTACATCCAAGTGTATACATCTATGTACAACAGTTGTACATAGATGTATACACTTGAAAATGAGGAATTTAAACACATTGTCAAACACCCTTATAGAAAATAAAAATGGGACTTGCCACCACTTTCTACATTAGCATAATTCCTGACAAAAACAGCCCACACCCCGAGGGCAGTTTTAAGTCAAATCCCATTGGTTTCCAGATACCTAA
>SEMN01002280.1:0-11859 GCA_005408345.1 Macquaria australasica
GTGGCAGCTCATTAACCGCCAGCGTCTCGCTTTTCCAACAAATGCTGTTTAATAAACTGAGCAGGGAGGTCTGAGCTGCTGCAGTTGGAGCCTTTTGTTGCCGTTAGCCGTGCTGTTGTTAACTTCCACTTTCCAAAACCAGAAACCAGCTAAGCCCGGCCTAACATACTGCAGGATAACGATCCGACGGTGTCATACTGCATACTACTGTGTATGTAGTATGCAGTAGGGCTGAAACGATTCCTCGAGAAACGCGAGTAACTCGATTACTAAAAATCATCGATGCTAATTCTTTGCATCGAAGCTTCGTTTAACCCATACTGCTCAGTGGTCACTGTGTTTCCACGGATGATTATTACTGCCGCACAGAGCGCTTACGTTGTGGATACGTAAAGTAGACGTGATTTGATGGCGCGGACTGGAAAATGGAGAAAGGTAGAGATAATAGTGAGGAGCGAGGCGAAGGGACAGGCCAGAGAAAACGACAGAAAGTGTCAAAAGTTTGGGATAATTTCAAGCTGAAAAAAAAACGAAAACTCTGTACAGTGTATTTATTGTAAAACCGAACTTGCCTACCACAACAGCACGACGTCGATGCTTCAGCATCTCAGCAGAAAGCATCCAGTCCACAGAACGGACCCGACACAAGGTAACGTTAACGTTAGCATTTAACTTACAATGTGGTTGCTAGTTGAGATGAAGGCTAGTGAAGAATGTAAGTTAATTATGGCTATATGTAATGGCTAGTTAAGAACGAAAACATGGTGGCCAGTTATTATGTTCCTAAGTTAGCTATGTTTTGCTAAAGAAAATAACCACAGCAAATAAACTGCTGCAGTCAGTTTGTGAAAGCCTGAGCTTTATTCGTGTTATTATCACTCTCTCTCTCTCCCTCCCTACCTCTCTCACACGCACACATTAGAACATGCACCCTTCACACACACCTACTGCCCTCACAGTGATGCACAAAATAACCCAGAAAGCAAAATATCAGGTGTAAATTGGAGCCTAAAATGCACCAATCCCATATATTTGATTGCAGTAAGTAGGGTCAGCAGGTGTATGGCAACCATTCAAAAAAGTAAATAAATGTACATTAGCCAATTATATGAACTTACAGTATAATATTTAGGCCTAGTAATAAATAAATATCAATAATTATTATTTCACTTCTTTTTCAGTAAATCGCCGCCAGCGATGAAGCTTCTGCGACAGTTGCACCTGGCATGGCCCAGCTTACGTGCTGCGCCAGAGTCTGCGACGCCGTTACTGGTTCAGGATTGTCGGCTTAATACGCTCACCGTCCATGCGGTGAGGTGGTATTTTAGCGCTTTCAAAAGATGATTTTCACTTTCAATCCCAGGTACACGCTTCCTTCAAGAACCTACTTCATGAAAACAATGGAGAACAAGTACGAAGTAATCAAAGGCAAGTTGAAGAACACCCTGAAGGAGACTGACAGCATTTCACTCACAACTGACATTTGGACGAGCGTTGCTACAGAGGCATATCTGGGGGTGACGTGTCACTTTCTTAGGGAGGATTGGGAAATGGAGTCCCACAGCCTGACAACGATGCCCCTAGAAGAAAGACACACGGCTGCAAATATTGCACAGTGGCTTGAGGATGTTATTGCCAAATTTGACATTCCACCAGAGAAAATCAAAGCTGTTGTCCACGACAATGGTGCTAATGTCATAGCAGCGGTAAAGATTTTGGCAGAAAAGCATGGATGGGTATCAGTGCGATGTGCAGGTCACACCCTGAACTTGGTTGTGCAAAGCGCTCTGAAGAGCCACTAAGCTATCTCCAAGTGTGTGGCTGCTGCAAGATGCCTTGTTGAACATTTTAAAAAGAGTGAGCTGACATGCACTAAGCTAAAGGATAAACAGCAGCAAATGGGCACACCGCAACACATGCTGGTTCAAGACGTAAGTACTCGCTGGAACAGCACTTATCACATGTTATCCAGGCTTCTCGAACAAAGATGGCCAGTGACTGCTGCACTCTCGGACCCAGCAGTGACTCAGAGAGGAAAACACCACTACCTCGATCTCAAGCCTGAACAGTGGAACCTGATTGAGGAGCTGAACCAGGCCCTTGAGCCATTTGAAGGAGCTACAGTGTTTCTGAGTGGGCAACAGTATGTTACCCTCTCTGCACTTCCACACCTTGTGCAGAGCCTTAAGAAATCCATGCAGAGTTCAGCTTTTGAGACTGCACCAGTGAGGTCATACCAGGCTCATGTGGCAGAACAGATCTCAGCAAGATGGCAAGGACTATTTGTGTTTCAACCTGAATCTCCAAACATAGTCCTAATTGCTGCCGCTTTGGATCCCAGGTTTAGAAGACTTAAGTTCTTGCCTGCTGATGAAGCATTCAAGGTCCAAAACACAGTACAAGCCCTGGCACTTGCTGCCAAAAAGGAAGCGAGGCAGCTCAATGAAAGTGAAAATGGAGCCTCCAGCACAGCAGAAGACAACCCAGTAACACATGCCAAGGGTGCAACATCGTTCCTCGAAAATATACTGGGATCATCAGACTCCAGTACCAGTGATGAAGAGGATGAGGAGCAGCAGTTAAACCAAACTGTGCAGAAAAAGGTCTTGATGTATTTCGGAGAACATCCCCTGACTAAGAAGGAGAATCCGCTGTTATGGTGGAAAACAAATGCAGCACGCTATCCAACGCTGGCAAAGTTGGCAAAGTCCTTGTTGTGTATTCCAGCAACATCCACGCCATCAGAGCGTCTGTTTTCTGCAGCAGGAAATATTGCATCAAAGCGCAGAGCAAGCCTCAGTTCGGAGCATGTTGATATGCTCACTTTTCTTCATTGCAACCACCACATGCTCCGTTAAAGGCTTGCGCACACACATGCACAGACACACAAACACCCCATATCTACCTCATCCAGGAGATACGATTGTGCCAGAACTCTTTTTTTTGTTACTTAAAAATGCCAAAAGACTGTAAAGGCTTACGTTATGCCTGAGCTGTAATTAAGTTTAAAATTGTAGTCCTGAATGTTAAGTTGCACCAACTTAAAAGCAATGTTTATGTATGTTTACCTTGTTAAAGTAATTTGAAATTACTTAAATTTTTTTATTTGTTTTTGAATTTTGCAAAATGTTTTGCACTTTAAAGCACTAAATGGGTTTAGTTTTGACAGATATTTGCAATTTAAAGATTAAAAATAATTTTTCTAAAAAGGAAACCAATTAGTTGTTCATTTTAAGAGACCTGTCTTCTTTTCTCTTTTGTGAATTTACTATTGCTCTTTAATAAGGCAAAAGTATCTCTTATCCGATTAATCGATGGAATAATCGGTAGAATACTCGATTACTAAAATAATCGATAGCTGCAGCCCTAGTATGCAGTACATACAGGCGGTCTTCTTCTTCTGTAAAGACACGAGAGGTGATGGACAGCGATCGATATCCGACGGCTGAGGTGAGACACACTGAGACCGGCTGAACCACAACACCCGTCAATCCCGTCACTTAAAGGTGAACGTGCAGCATTTACTCACGAATAAAACATCACCACATTAACTGACATTACTGTACTGGCAGCCTCACTGAACCCATTATTAACGATTATTTTACAGCTAAATTATTATTCATAATGTGCTTAAAAGCAAGTGAATCACTGCCAATTAATAATCATATTAACGTCTATTTTTTGTGTTTCGTTTCTTTCTTCTATGCGTCTCTTTATATGTTTTTTTAATCAGAATTATTAATAAAATGGCTGCATAAATTAAGTGCAATTCTGACGCATCACTTTAAGCTCTGGTTACCTGTAACATGCCGAAAATGAATCCCTCTACCTCCCCTGAATGTTTCCAACTTCAGCTCCTATAATCAGGATAAAGAGTCTCAAACAGCAAGATCTTAAATAAACATCAGCAGCGACTCAACCGAAAGAAAAGGACAGATTGAGATAAGGAGCCACACATAATTCATTTAACTTAATTTTATATTCTAAATGATTAAATGAAAGATCAACTGATTACTTGATAAAAATATTTAGTTTCAGCCTCTACTGCTGCTGAAAAGATTAGTTAATTTTAACAATCAGTTAATTGTTTTAAGTCATTTATCAAATGAAAAATGCCAAACATTTAGTGGATCCAGCTTCTAAAAATTAAGGATTTTCTGCTTTTCTCTGTTTCGTTTGACTGTAAATTGAATATTTTTGGGTTTTGGACTGTTGGTTGAATAAAAAAATAAAATAAAAAAAAGGTATTTGAAGACGTCACCTTGAGCTCTGACAAAATAGTGATCAGCATTTTTCACTATTGTTAATCGATTGATTGTAAAAATAAACCGCAGATCATTCGATAGTGAAAATAAGCCTTATAATAGTAACAATTAAAGGCTTATCTTATCTTATATTTTATACAGTTAATGTGCAGTACTACTTTCACAGGAAGCAGAGGGGTTTGTGGGTAATGTAGTCTCAACGCTGACACCAACAATAACACTGCGGTGGAGCGAGGCCAACTGTCTTGTGTTTTATAGTTTTTAAAGTGCTCCACCTTTAAAAGACCACGTTATTTCTCCACAGCAACATTTAAACTGCTCGTTGACATATAAGCTGAGCACCGAGGCCTCTTTTTAGAGCCTGGAAACACCAGCTGCTACCACCAGCTAGCCTGTTAATTTAGATTATGAATTAATGGATGATTTTAGATGTTAAAACACCAGATATTTAAACGCAAAGAGTCGTCTGCCGTCCTCTGCGTCTCGTACGTTTTATCATAAATAAACTTTGGTGTGAATCCTCCTTTTGGCTGCTGCTGAGAGAGAAAGTAGGCCGTCTGAAGGACTCGCTTCGGCCTCTGACAACCCGTCAGGCTTTCGTCTTTGTTTCTGTCGTTTTCGTGTAAACAATCAGTCGACGTATTAACAAAAACCGTGATATAAAGGACAACAAAGCCGGCCTGCGGGCCTGGTGCTGCTCCGCCTCCGAGGCCTCCAGCTGACGGCAGGTGGAGCTGAAGAAAAACACCACGTTTATCTCCATCAACAGACACCTCGCAGCTGCGGCTGGACGCGGACGCGGACGCGACGATGTGCCCGCCTGCAGCGCACTCACAGCGGGGACGAGCTGGCCGACCTCGACGTTAGCTGGCGTTCACGTTTACAGGTGTATTAAAAGAAAATGTCCCGCCGGAGCAGCTCCTCTCCAAACAAAAGCCCCGAGGGCAGGCCAGTCCGTTTTAAAAGTGGGGTTTTTTTTTTTTTTTTAAACATTACGCCCTCGCTTCATTCCTGCCTGTGCTGAAATAAAAGACGTTACTTCAGTATTTAACCTGCGTGGACATTTTGTTTCATCGCCCCTCCATCACAACACCTCCCCCCTCCTCCCCCCTTACCCAGCGAGTGATCCTCTTTGAACATCCATTTCATGTTTGCCGTTTCGGGCTCTTTTCGCTCGACGCAGCAGATTGTAAGGAGGACTCGGGGCTAACTGAGAGGTGAGAATATCTTGCTGCGGTCTCCTTCGGCCCGTCTCTCCCGAGTTGTCGTACAAACGGCTCCGCAGCTGCCCGGACAACAACCCGCCGTCTCCTCCGTCACACCCGGACCGGCCCACTCCGCCGCGCACAGGAGGGGCGGGCGGCGGGGAAGAACGGGGCGCTCTGACTTTTTACTCTTACATAATTAAAATGAAACGCTCTCATTTCTCCACAGTTCGTCGCTTTTACGTTTCGTTGTTTAAAATTCAACATTCAAAGTGGATCCGTGAATTTTGTCGTGGCCACCTTCTGACACGGCTCCCTGTTAGTCATTGTTGGTCCTGCCTACTGTTCCTCGCTCTGTGAAGAACATAAACAGAACCAGAACCTACAGCACCTTAAAGGTAAAGGCCACAGGTTAAAGGCCGAAACCAACGGTTATGTTCATTATCGATTCATTTTTCTGATCATTCAGTCAAAAAAAATGTAGCATATAAAATAGGAGTTAATAGTGGAAAAGTGCCCATCATAACATCCCAGAGCCCAGATTCTTCAAATTGTTTGTTTTGTTCGACCAACAGAAAAACCACAACACAAATATATTCAGTTTGCAGTGATGTAAAACATACAGTGCTGCATAGCAACAGGGCAAGGCCGGCACCTCCCCAGGGCCTATCAGCCCCAGGTTTTGGTAATTTGATTATTTGTAAATTTGTTAGGGAATTTGCATCACTAAAAAATAATCAAAATAATCTAGTTTGATGAGGTTTTTTTGTTGTTTATATTGCGCTCACATGATACATATTATTAAATAAAGATGCCCTCAATGAAATTACCACAGACTAACACAAATGAAATATAAATATTCCAGTACAGGAGGACTGGTTGCACTGGACTTAGCGGGAACTTGGAGGTGACAGTGTACATATAACAGAGGGAGGTAGGTGGAGAGTATTTTACTACGTTTACAAGCTGTTAAACCATCACGATATATTTACCTGTCTACATTCTGCTCTTACCTGCCGGATCAGCATATACATTTACTACATTACTGCACAACCTGTCTACATTACAGTTTATTCATTTTATCACTACTGTACACTTGCCTACCACATTATTATATTTTATTTTATACATATTCTAGTTTATTCCTATATTTTAACTTCTGCTTGAATACAAGTACCTTAAAAATTGTACTTAAGTGCTAAAGAGTAAATGTTACTTTCCACAACTGGCACTAATATGGTTCAGCGTTTAGCCTCAGTTTGTTAGTGTGTATGTAAATGAAACTAAATGAAAGTCATTATTATTTAAATTGTTTTATTTCAGCTTCAGTAAATATAAAGTATTTATAAAATCCCATATTTTGGTGTTAAAGTGATCTTGTAACACATATGAAGGAGTCTAAGGGCTCATGCGTGAAGAGGAGGTCCTAGTTCCTGCAGTCCGGTTTGGCACTACTTTGTCTCTCCAGAGGGCTGAGCTGTGATCTGGTTGTCAGGCGGCAGCGGTTTCCCCAGATGGTGTCCTGTGGTGATGCCGTAGTGCTGCGACTCCTGCTCCTCCCTCACCTTGGGCCACAGCAGGAACCCCCCCTGAAAGCTGAGGTCAAACAGCTCACAGGGGGCAAAGGTCAAAGGCTTTTCTGCCAGCAGTCCTTTCAGTCGGGCTCGCCACCCGTCCAGCATCGCGGTCCGGACCACGGGGGGGCAGTGAGCCGGACTCCAGAATATCTGAGGAGCCAGAACCTGAAATCCACAGAAGTGCAACGTGCCGTTCTGAAAGAAACAAGACACAGATAAATAAGTATTTTATAATCCTTTTAGATTGTTTTTATGGTATTTTTACCTTCATTAGATAGTTCACAGATGAGAGAGACGGGTACGACAACAAAGAGCTGCTGGAATAGAACCAGGGATGTTACAATTATATGATATTTACCACAAAATCACCAGGACGCCCCTATAATTCATTTTAAAGTTAATTTCTGTAGTAGCTGTAACAGAACTTCTAGCCCCTGATTGTCTTAAGAGGCCAGAGTCTATATTAAAAACTAAAGAAACTAAGGATCATCAAGCCGTTGTCTCCTCTGCTCAGAAACAGCCTTCAGTCAGCTTCAGACTGGTTAACACTGTCTCTGCCTTTAAATCTGGCTTACATATTTTCATTTTATTGTGAAACAGCTTTTTGCACCGCTAATGTCTGTATTTACGTTTTATACTGTTGTATTTGTGTTGTGTTTGTTTCTTTAACTCCTGCAGCTGTTTTTCATGCCGCTTATATTGTGTCATGTTGTGTTTTATCTTCCTCGCCCTGGAAAGCACTTTGTGTGTCCTTAAGTGCTCTATAAATAAATTATCATTATTATTGAATGATGGTGTTGTGTTTGCTGTGATGGAATATCTTTCTCTGCGTGTTGTTTTTAATACTGTACAAGAAGGACAGGCAGCAAATGACTTCTTCCTACTTCCTAGTCTACGTACCTGTGTGTACCTGTGTGTGTGTGGCTCACCTGTAGAGGCCACAGTGTGATGTTGATGTCTCCATTGATGCCATCCGGCCTGAACATCGTCTGTGTTGCTCCAGTTGTGAAGGACAACATTGCTTTCTTGTCCTTCAAGGAAACACAAAAATACACTAATTATCCAGCGTGATGAGAGGAACCAGTGAAGCACAACTGTTCATGTAGCAGCTAGTCTGTGGACAAAATAATAGTACGTTAGCGCCACCTAGTGACAGCCGTTTGACTGTACTGCCGTGTACAGGCAGAGTGCTGTAACTACAGTACAGAAGCTGCGAAGGTGAGAAAAAAGGACGGCAAAGAAAGGTTGTAATGCTTTCATTTAGTTTTATCGTCATGCCTACTTTATTCAATTATCATCATTTTGTGATGGTTAAAGAGATATTTTGTCCAGCTGAGGGAGACTGACCTTGAATATACCGTTGTTGTATATCTTTGCCAGGGAGAAAGCGAAGCCTTGTGTCAACACTCTGTCCATCCAGCCCTTCATGATGGCAGGAACACTGAACCAGTACAAAGGGAACTGCAAGTGGAGGCACAACATGTCACACTGATATTTATGCTTTTATTGTTTTATTTTAGTCCGTTTGTTTCTTTTCTTTTTCTTTTGTCTTTGCCTGCATACATCCCATACTCACTGAATCTGTTATTATTTTTTGACAAAATAAAAACATAACAATTGATTGATTTATTTAAATATATTCATTTCTAGAAATGCTATTTTTCATCGGTTTTCCCTGGCCAGTAGAAAAAGGTACCCCCCTGAAAAAATCAAATAAATTGCAAGAAAATTGTTTGAGGCTGGACTTTAAATAAAACCACATTTCTTGTGTTCTCACATCCAAAATATAAAATAAAACCTGATAAAAATGTTCATTCAGCTTTACACGCCACCTCACATTACACCACTGCTCAACAGCAGCAACATTTTGACTTGTCGTAGTAGGAAAAGTACACAGTTACTAATACCATTAACGATAGCTCCATTACATTAAAGTGTCCCAGTAAACCATGACAGTGTGACAGTGAGCCAGCACTACCAGGACTCTGACACAGAAGCAGCTAAATTTAATTCAGTCACCATTAATTTTATTATTTTCATGAGAACAAATAAAAAACAAAACAGTTGTGCTGTATATAGTTACTCCAGGCTGTCTGCGCCAAAAGAGTAAAAACAGCAGCTGTGTTTGGTATGTCAGAAAAAAAGAGTTTCTATAACACAGAATTATACAAGGTCTGGTCTAATTCTTTGGTTTAAAAGTGTACAGATAGAGGTGTGATCTCATGTGTTCACACTACAGTGGCTCTTAATCAGATCTTTAAAAACATAAACTAAGAAACACAGATATATGATTGATTGTTGGATAACATCTGGATAACAACTGTCTCAGCTCTGTAGGACATGATTGGACTTATTTTTGCTCAAAATCTCAACACACAAAAACAGCAAACAGGACAAACTAGCGCTGTGAGTGACCTCTGACCTGGAAGATGATGAGCTCGGCCTCCTCGACTTTGCGCTGCTCGGCGACGATGTCGTCACTGAGGTGGCCCTCCATCCACGCGTGCATCGTCTCCTCTCCGTACTGGAAGAGCTCTGGATTCTTCACGTCACCTGAACACAACACACACTGTCAGAACTTAAAATGCAACTCTGGTGATGTTCTATATTTTTGTTATTGTAAATGAATCAAATGAAATAAACAAAACCAACAATGAATGTATCCACTAACAAGTACTGTGTGTGTTACACAGCCTGATATCTCTTCTTCCTCTGAGCCACAGAGCTCCACTGTTGCTCCAAAAACTATTAAAAACTCATCGGTGAGCCTCACTGTTGTTCCTTCACTAGAGCATCAAATGTGGATTCATCCGCCACTGAAAATAGTTCCCAACAAATGCACTGTTTCCTCCTGTTTGTTTGATAAAAACTACAGTGAGCAGCTGTTTTAAAAATGAAACTATATATTTGTGTTTTTAAAGATTTAAGTCTTCAGTAGGAACCAATGAGCTTGGAGCTGAGAGCCGCAGACAGGAAGTCAGAAAGTACTGAGAGACAGACCAGCATGTTGTTGGTTTTGGCCTTTTCATGAGATTTTCTGATATATATAAAAATATACAAAAACAGCAGCCATATCCTTCAATAGTGTAAAAGATAACAGTACAACCCCAATGTCCAGCTGTGAGCCTGGAACCTGTTGAAGCTCAAAAGCCTGAAGGACCCTGTTATGTGTAAGAGCTCAAACTTTGCCCACACAGCTACAGAAATAAGTGAGAGCAGATTAAATCATGATCTTTCACTCAAAACTTATTTGGATCTCATGAATCTGTCCCCGCATGCTCTCAAATCCTGACTTATCAGAGCTTCAATTTGTTTTCTGCTCCCTGACTATTAATGCAGTCATTGACAGCGAGGTCACCGATGATGTCGTCCTGCGTGGCGTTGGCTCTGAAGTTCATGGCGTACAGGTCGGACACGATGACCCTGTAGCCCTGCTCCGCCAGCTCCTGCGTCGCCACGTCACGCACCGCCGCGTTAAACGAGCCCGGACTCTGGTGGGCGTACACGATCAGGGCCGTCTTCTGAGCTGTCACGCACACATGCACGCACACGCACGCATGCACGCACACATGCACACACACGCACACACACGCGCACACGCACGCACACGCGCGCACACATATACACACATACACACGCACACACACGCACGCACACACACATATACACACATATGCACGCACACAACATTTTGTTTATAATGTTTAATTAATTTAATTAGCAGCAAACACAAAGTACAGCTGAGGCTCATGGGAATGTCTTTACTTCTGCAGATGACTTTTTCCCCCCAGGATAATCTTACTAAGTTCCTTATATTTTATTACATATATAATATATATCTGTGAAACATGTGGGGGGAAACGTTTTAGCAAGTGAATTTTTTTTTCAGGATAATTTAATCAAAAGTGCTGATTAAAATACATTTCTAGCCAAAAGAAAGACATGATATGTTATATGTTATATAACTTGCTAACACACAACATACAAGTACAATTTTGAGGTTCTTGTACTTTACTTGAGTAATTCCATTTTCTGCTACTTTATACTAATACTTTATACTTTATACTCCACTACGTGTCAGAGAGAAATATTGCACTCTTTATTTCACTACATTTATTTAATATATCTCTATAAATCTTCATAAAAACGTATGATGTAATGTTATAAGTTAAGATAAAACTTTATTAAATTTACAAGCTACCCAGCTGTATATAAAGTATTTCAAATGATGAACACATTAATGCATCAGCAAATATAATCCAATAATATAATATATATTTTATTCTGAAATTGGTCATTCTGTATAATGAGTACTTTTACTTTTGGTACTTTAAGTATTTTGAAGCTAATAGTTTTGTACTTTTACTAAAGTAAGATTTTGAATGCAGGACAGAGTATTTATACACTGTTGTATTGCTACTTTTACTTAAGTAGAAAGAAGATATGAGTACTTCTTCACTTGCTGCTTGCATTGTACTTTTGAGTTTAATTGCTCTTTTATAGTTTCTATTTTTATTTCTATTCTTATGTTATAAACTTTTCACCTTCTCAATTTATCTGTATTTGTTTCTGTACCTGAGTTCCTCCTCTGGGGATCAATAAAAGTTTATCTTATCACTATCATGTGTTTTCACTGTGTGGTCCACAATCTGAATTAAAACGACAGAAATGAGACGGGGCCGCAAATTCAGTTCCTCAAATCCTCCTTTTCATGTTTTTCATGCGTTCGTACGACCTCATTACCTTCTGTATCCTTTTAGATGGTTGTTTAGATATTTATAGTTATTTATTAATGTATTTATTACCAATTCC
>SEMN01002281.1:0-11786 GCA_005408345.1 Macquaria australasica
GCTGGAGGCAGCACTGGCGGCGGCAGCCGGACGGGCGCTGGAGGCTGGGGCGGCAGCCCGGCGGGCTCAGGAGGCGCTGGAGGCTGGGGCGGCAGCCCGGCGGGCTCAGGAGGCGCTGGAGGCTGGGGCGGCAGCCCGGCGGGCTCAGGAGGCGCTGGAGGCTGGGGCGGCAGCTCGGCGGGCTCAGGAGGCGCTGGAGGCTGGGGCGGCAGCTCGGCGGGCTCAGGAGGCGCTGGAGGCTGAGGCGGCGGCGACGGCTGGACGGACACTGGAGGCTGCAGCTGCAGCTGGACCTGGACCGGCACTGTAGGTTGCAGCTGCAGCTGGACCGCCAACTCCGGAACAGAAGCGGACGTCGGCTGGATCACCCACCGGGTCCGTGGAGCGGGAGTCGGCCGGACAGCCGACCCATGAACTGGATCTGGAGTTGGCCGGGCCGCCAGCTGGGAATCAGGAGTGGAAGTTGGCCGGGCCGCCGACTTGAGAGCAGAAGTCGGCTGGACCGCCAACCGGGAATCAGGAGCAGAAGCGGGCTGGACCGCCGACCGGGATTCCAGGACCAGACGGTAAGCCGCTAGTAGAGGTGAGTCGGGGTGGAACACCGGTGCTGGCAGCGGAGACTCCGCGGCACCGGCCTGCCGAGATCGCGGACGGCGTCGGGAGCCCCGACAACCACCTCCTCCATGACCTCCGCGGGTCCCCGGAAAAATGGCCAGCCGGGTGCCCTCATAGGGAGAGGGAGGCTGATCCCTCACCAGTGGTTCAATCCCCAGGAACCTGCAGACGGACTCCGCGGGGGTTAATGGAGCCCGGTAGTCCTGCAGGCGAGGGTAACTGTCCGCTGGGTCCCAATTTGGTCGCGTCATTCTGTTAGGGAGGGCCATCGAGGCAGATTTGCCACGATAAGCCATCACGGCAGCAGGGAAAGGACCGAAAATGCAGACAGGCTGAAGCAGTTCCAAGATTTAATAACTCATAAGCCAGACAGAAGCACAGGGAACAGGACATCCACATTACACAATGACGCGACAAGGAACAAAGGGAGAGGACCGGCATATATAGGTACGGAGACAACGAGGGAAACAAACAGGTGAGCACAAGACACAGGTGAACCAAATCAAAACTCGAGGGAAACGGAACAATGACAGGAAGTAAATAAGGCACAAGAGACAAGACTAGTGAACTTCAAAATAAAACAGGAAACACACAGTCCAAACGAGAGTCCTTGGATCCTGACACTAGCAAGCCCTGCTCAGATGTAATGAAACTCAAGTCATGATTGAAAGATATTACATAGACAAAATTAAAGCTCCTTAATCATTCAGTTATTTTTAAATACTTGATTAAACATTTAGTCCAGTGATTCCCAAGCTTTTTGGCTTGAGACCCTTTGAAACAAAGCAATGTCAACTTGCGACCCCTCATCTCCAGGGGCCAGCTGCATGAAAACAGACCTATAGTCTTTGACTTAAATATAACTAAGAAAAGTCAGACTTGCTAGAGACACTTAAAGCAGTCCTACTCTAGAACTGCTGAAAAAATAAACATAATTTGTGAAGCAGAGATGTTTTTTTTTTTCAGCCTCCTTTTGTTAATAATCTTACAAACCCTCAGGCTTACCTTGCGACCCCTTGTGGAGATCATAAACCCTAAATTAGGAGCCAATGATTTAGTCGATCCAATATCAGAAAATGGTGAAAAAACACCCCTCACAATTTACTATTGCACAATGTGACATCTTCAAATTGCTTGGTTTGTCCATCCAACAGTGCAAAATAGTCTGTAATATATTTCATTTACATCAATATAAAACGGAGAAAACCATTTGAAAACCAGAGAGTGTAAATGATAATGACTTAAACAATGAACTGATTATCAAAATTGTTTGGTCGATTAACAGAAAATTAATCGTTTGAGTCAGTAGTTCAGTATTTTTACATTTTTATGTAGACATACTGTATATAAGCATTTTCTTCACCTGCAGTGCCCTGTCATTCTTCATCTTTAGACTATAGTAGACTGACAGGGGAAGTTCAGGGGTAGCCCAGACAGAAAAAAAAAAAAACACAGACAAGACAACCACTTTTCCCAGTCAATTCAGGCTAACATTTGATTTAGTGAAGTTAAAATGGCAGTGAGTGAAGCAGGACTCTGAGTATGCAGGATTCTCCCAGGACATCCTTATCATCCATTCTTTCATTTGTCCAAGGCAAGGTTTGAGACCCGGAAATTCAGAGGATTAATGTCTGCTGTGATAACCGACAGGATGTGCCGTTGGCCTTGAGGCTGCAATCCACAGGACTGCTGAACCATGACGCCCTTGCAAAGCATTTCATTTATATTTTAGGAATGAAATAAAAGGAAATAACTAAAGAAAATGAATGATAAATGAAGGGACAAGGATAATAATAATAAAATAAACATTCTGTGTAATTTTAAATGCTGACCGTGTAGGTAAAGTAAAAATTGGGAGTGGAGGCACAAAGAATGCTAACCTTATCCTCTCTGCAAAAGCTGAGGCACTTGATTCATCAGAGAGGGGGGTCAGGCTGCCCTCATCACCACCAGGTGGGTTTCATTATGTTGTCATCCTCGGTTGCAGCGAACAAGCTATTTGGGTGTCGGTCGCTCTCCAGGGTGCTGAAATTCTTCACATCGGCTGACTGTGTGCACTGGAGTTTATAGTGGAAATCCACCTTACATGTTTGCAACATGTTCTCTCACCACATGCATATGTCACCTAGTTTAATGTGCGATTAGATTCATGTATTGTTGCTACATACTGGGTATTAGGTGGTTGGTTAGTTAAGCTTTATTTGTTTAGGAATTGTCTAAGATCTCATCCCAAACACAGACACACTACTGAAAACAGGAACTAGGGGTGTGTGATCTCTCATTGTATATGTAATTTTACACAACAATATTTATAGATGATATTGTCATGTAATACATTTCCTGAAATATCTGTTGAGAAAGTGTTATTGGTTGAAATTAGCAAGTCAAGGCAACTTTATTTGTATAGCGCCTTTCAAACACGGAGGCGATTCAAAGTGCTTTACATGAGGCAAATAAATGTATTAAGACAACATTTAAAAACACACAATTAAAATAAAATAAAATAAGATAAAATGACTGATAAAATAAAAGACCAGAAAATAGTGCAGTTATAAGATGCCCCAAATTCAATAAAGAAAATAAGAGTTCAGCAGAGAAATGAATCTGTCAAAAGTAGAGAGGAACAGCACAGTTTTTAATTTAGATTTGAATGTGGCTTAAATTTGGGAACATTTAAGATCAGACAGGAATATCAGTTTTTGGGCTAATCCAACAATTTAAATCGCTGACCAGTCAAAGTGCTCCAACACATTGGTGAAAAAAAATCATGAAAATCCCATATGACCATAAAGCAGACCTGCTTACTGGTTTACAACGTTGCCCACAATGGCATCACACACCCAACGATGTTAAAGGGAGAGCTACTGCAGTATAATGGTGAAATCTGTGACAGGTGACAAATTTTTATCATCTCTCAGGCGAATGAGTCTCTAACTTCAAGTTGTTTGCCGATCCTATCAGTAATGTGCATCGTACTGGAAACCAGTTATCCCCAGTTCAAAGCTGGTATGAGGATCTAAAGCTAGCCTATTCACTTTGACCTCAACTTAGGATCTTAAATATCTACAACTTAAAGGTCTTATAAAGTAAAATACAGGTACACTGATAACTTTCATCTGACCTTTTCATATAACTCACAGAGATGAATGTGATGGCTACCTTGAGTGATGAATCAAATGGTACTACGGTAAATGATGTCTAATGGTTTAAGGGTAGAGGCAGCAATGTGAGAGTGCAGGATTCTCTGCAGTGCTTTATAATGGAGGTGGGCCACCTTGACTGAAACAAAAACCACCTCCACTAACATCATAAACATAATACCCTTTTAAAAAATAAAACATTCACGGATAAACACTAATTCATATAATGAGTGACTGTTGTTTGGGATGTCATCAACTAACTAACTGATCACAAGACGTGACGCTACAGTATCTGGGTGGTTAACCACCTCGGCTAAAACAAATTCTCTGGGTAGTGCAGTGTAGATGGTATAGTGGATTGCATAATGGTATTATTAAAAATCAACAACTTTTTAAAGTGATGGTCCACCCTTCTAAACTTTATTATTTTTTGTTGATGCATTGGTGGTGGATCCTTGCATGAACACAAACTTCATATTTGGCAGACATAGGAAAAAGCAGCAAAGACTGCACCGAGAAAGAAAAGCAAACAGTCAGCATTGAAAATACAGATTTCGTGGCTCAGAGACACTGCTAATGGAAATTTTATGCTGCCATTGGACCCTTAACAGAAGAGGAATAAATTCACGGCTGTGGAGCCGTGTTAAAAATGAATGGTGAACTGATGATTGAAGCAATTAGTGCCATTTAATTTAATTGTCCACAATATTCCTATTTAATTGCCCTGCTCATGCATATCAATCCGTTGGGTCTAAGAAAAGGAATATGTTTACAAATGGTGAATGTCACTTGAGCCTTGTATAAATTGATGGTGGTGACATTGCGATGCATTTCCCATAATAAGGAAGTAATGCTCAAACTAAGAAAGATTATTTGAAAACAAATTTACCTTGTACACGTCACAAACCTGACAGCATTTAGGACTGTCTGAATAGCAAAGAAGTTACAGGTAATGAAATACATGCCTACCACAAACTACCCTAACTGTACAAGGTTATGGTCACATACATTTTATGTATGTCCACGCAGAAATTCTCTATTTTGTGTGACAGGAATATTTTCTTCCTCGAAGCAAATAACATGGTCTTCATTTGACTTTCACCATGCCAGGAAAATATACCTCCTACTTTGAATAATACTTTATTTCCCCTCATTTGTACCTCTCGTTTGCATGGTGCAAAGTGCAGTCATTAAAAACGAACCCGTCATATGCAGGGTTTTCACACCCAAGTGTGTGTGTGTGTGTGCTTCACTATGCTCTTGACTACGCAAGAAATACAGCAGGGTTCATAAGGAGGGATTTGGGAAGGACATCATTTGATAAACTAAACTGCATCATTATAACAACTCTCTGCACAGACTTGTTTTGTTTATGGGATCTCCTCAGTACACAGAAACAATAAAGACAGCGTTGCAGCAAAGCACTGAGGTTCGTTACTAATCACGCTGCCGAGACTGCTGATTGCATCCACAATAATCAATGTGACATCCTAAATAGAAAAAAAGAGAAAATGGAAAATAAAAAATTCACACCTTCTATGGGGGATTTTTGCCCATAACACACTCACAGACCAAATTATCAGATGAAGGATTTTATTTGTGAAGGCTCATAATTACATTTTTATGCAGCAGTAAATCAGGTGTGTCCATGTTTGTGGTTGCGGCTACCTATTGGAAAGAGATCAGGATGAAATATTGGTATTGCTGCTCTGGGCTGAGAAGATGCTTGTTTCAGCATGTTGTGCATGTCACCCTTCCTACCACAGTCCCAATCAATGCTGCCTTGACAAATCTGCCCCCCGAGTGAGAATCATATTTTCAAGTGCTTGAAGGGCATTTGCTCACCCTGGCCCTCATAGTGACCCAGCTCACATTTACAACCTTTTCACGCCACATGACACATACGCATACAGTATAATCCACTTTGTATTCACAGACTGACTCGAGGATGTCATATATATCTTCACACTGCACTCCATCTGTCACACGTTTTACAAATATACTGTGTCGGTCGGTCGGTCGGTCGATTGGGCTTGATGTAACATTGAATGTGTCTAGCCAAACAGTACTTGCCAACATTTAAATGCTTTAACACTGTAATGTACAATAACACTTCTTTTTACAGGCTCATAATATTCTAATAATTTGCTGGGAAGTTTCCTGGAAAGAACTATGTAATTTGAAAATAATTACATACATGAAAACTCTGCAAAAAACGTTGCACACGTATATAAGCAATTCAATAGATTTGCTGACTTTTATTACTTTGTACTAATTCTAGGAAAATTAGAGAGAATTTGTCCACTACCAATGAAGCAATTACAGCTAATTGCCAGAGTAACCTTGAGTCTATTAGTCAGCTAAACATGCAAAGATGTAAAATTAGTCTACAGGCAAGCATACAATTCAACACAGATAAAGAATATACACTGTAGCCTATATGAAGTTTTCAATAAATGAATAAGGAATGAATGTTTGCGTCAACGTCAACAAAACTACCTAAAATTATTTCAAAATAAAGTGTTACCTAATTTACTAATGTGAGATGTGGATGGTTTATATATGTCCTTCACCAATTTAAAAAATTTAGACTACTACTTGGTATAAAACTCGTGTTTTATATCATGTTATTTTCTCATTGAAGGCAGTGTTTAGCCAAATGACAATAACTCCTTTCCTCGATTGTGTTGAAGAACTAGAACTCAAGAACTCAGGAATAATCAACCATGTATAAATGTGTTGAATGTTATATTAAATCTGCTTTTCACTCCAAAGCAATCCAGATGTATTTGAACATTTATCTCACTTCAGAAAATCACCAACATGCCAGCGAGTAGCCTTTGGAGAAACATGCATCCAAATTGGCTGTCGTCGTTGTAGCTGACGAAAGTACAGTGATTTAGAATAGTTTGTAGTGAGGATGCAATTGCATTTAGTTATTTGCTAATCAGTGGACAAAGACTAAATATTTCCCTCTACCCTCTCAGAGTTGGATATTGTTAAAAATTAACGTTTTTCAAAAGCCTACAGACCTAAAAATATGGCTGCGTGTCTCCTCACATTTCCTATATTTTGACAGTTACTACAGACTCTTCATTGCTCACTCTGTGCACATGAATGTGCCTGAAGTGCGGGCATATAAGTGAATCTTATAAAGCCTTTGACCCATGATGATCAGCCGGCCACGTGAACCAGTTTTGATGTTCCAATCTTTTGTTTCTGTTGGCGAGTTTGCCTCCCCCTACAATATTTGACACATGTTAACCTTTGACATGAGAAGAACTCAGATGCCAGATGAGGACTTGATCCATTCAAACTCCCTTGTTCCTCAAGCACTGACACATGCAGCACAGTAGTATGTTATCTAGCACTTCCAACATTTGGGCGTTTAGTTTTTGTGTACATCTTAGCATTGAAATTAAAATAAATGTTTACACATAAACTAGTGTTTTAACTGCATCTAACTGAAGCTCATGTTAGAAATTACACGTTTATATCTTTAATTATCCAATCAGCCAAAATGATTGACAGAAATGCTAAAAAGAAATGGCGAGTAATGTCCTCCAGATTTGTGCTTCAAAAGATGTAAATTTAATGTCATAACACTGACGGTAGCATGATTTTATTTTGCTACAAGTTGTCTAATTATATGTTCAAGAAGAGTCAAATGTTAAAACATACCAAATAGCAGTTTTTTAAATTTCTGATAGAGTTGACATAAAGCCATGAGAAGGCTTTCCAGCAAAATGGATATTAATCAATTAAAAATGCCACATTTGATTGCCAGATAATCTTCTTTCTTCTAGCTATAAATGGATGTGAATGAATTCTTCTCTGGCCAGACAATAACCAGCAAATAATACATGTCTGCAAAGAGACACAGTGTTCTCCACACTGAGAGGAAAATATAAGTGAAATGAAATATTTCAGGAAACCTACACTGTGCTGATAATGTGCTGCCCAAGTGAATATATATATTTAATTCAGGGCTGATGCATGTCAGTGCCAGTCTGGGAGTTAATAGCATCATTTGAATTACATTTTGTGATCCCCCATCACAATCCCCAAAAGGTCAAAAAGGGAATAAAGGGATACTGAAATCTTAAACCCAGGTTGCTTGAGAAAGCCCAATCTCAAACTCGCCTTAGTTATATAGTATAAAATGTAAATTAAATAAGTTGGATTATAACCTAGACTTTCCAAGAGTAATTGAGACTGAGACCTTCCTCTGAAAATGAAGAGATATAGCTCTACAGTAAAACCCTGTGAAGGAAGCTCTGTATTGCTGCAGTGACTGATCAGAGATTGTAAAGAGGAATAAATAGAAGAATGTCATGACCTGAATGTAGGGCGGTGCAGGAACCGGGATGAAAATAAAAGCTTTAAACCTGACCACTAAACCCTAGTTTCCTGCTGAAAATGATGGTGCACCTGCACGCAAATGAAAACACAGAGGCTGCCAACCACACTTTTAAACTTTCAAGGTGATACCTGGTTCTTCGTATCAGCAGGAAACTGTTGCCAAGGGAACAGAATTACTTGACTGTTGATAAAGAATGTCAGGCAATCAAGAGGGAGCTGGAGGCACTGAAGCACACTCTGATAGGGCGGCACCTCCACCTCTTCTCTGAACAAGGATGTGGGAAACCTGACAATCCCTCAGCTATTCCATGGATACTGGTCAGACTCACTGCAATCAGCGCCGCACCGCTGTTGTTTCCTAAATATCTCTATCAGAGCATGACTGCTGCAGTAGAAGCAATGTAAAGCAAAGGAATTCATAATGACAGTCATTACCTGACAAAAATAGACCTTGGAAGGTCACCTGCAAGGCAGAGCCAGTTTTACAGAGAGAGGCAGCTAACAAATGTCAGTGTGCCGTTTTCTGAGGACTTCAACTGGATAGTCAGTTAAACCAAAGATCTATAGCTTGACATTTTTCTTCTCCCTCTCTACAGCGCGTTGGCTGCACAGTTTCAGGGGAGGGCTGTCAAATATGCACACACAAGCCTCTTGGCTTTATGTAACATGCCTAATTTAATGCTACTTGTTTCAAGCAGGAACTCTCTCGTCCACTCAGTGGTCAAGTGAATGTAATCTGGCTGAGAAATATTTTGTTACAAGCTCCGTGCTTTAGAGGCAGTTATATTTTTTTCTCGCTAGTTATACTGCACTCCCCAGGGCTAGATGTATAAAAGCGTAAGCACAAAAACCCTTGCATACGCTATTTCCCCACATATAAACTGGTATTTATAAATGTGCTGTGAGAAAGTGTGCACCTCATGCTTACATTCGAAGCATGCTTACACATGATTTTCTAGAGCCAGCCCCAGGTGATATGATAAGGCTGAGATGAAATGGAACATGAGAGATGTAATCTTACGGTGAAACATAGTTTGTTTAGGTTGGGTACCAATTTCACTGATCATGTTGTTGTTTTTTGTAGTATGCAAAACTCAAAAAAATCTATAAAATGTCACTCAAAGGTGCATTTATAAACGAAATTTTAAATAGTTATGATTTTTAAATTAATTTCCCTTTGTTAATAATCTTTTTATTTTATCCTCAGTTGTGAAGCACTTTGTAAAGTCTGTTTCAATATGAGCGCTAGAAATGAATCATTGATCGTCTTTCTGATGTTTAATAATAACGACTGAGATATGACTCGATGATGCTTTACTGGTGATGAATTAATGGTACGGGCACTTTTAATAGCTACAGTCGTGACTCGTGTGCAATTTCACTGTCGGGAGAACTTCGCCAATGTGGCACAGACAGTAAAATTGCACGTCTTCTTAGCTGTTCTTTTCATTGACGGGGTGAACAAGTGGCAGAGCAGGCAGACGTATTGATGTGCATATTTCTGTCTTTGTGCGTACACAATGCTTTAGTCGTAGCCTACACAGAGTTTTATGCATCTGGCCCCTGGTCTGGCTACTGTTTTCATGACAACCAGTGTTCAATTAAATGTCATGTAAAATGATGTATAACCTCACATATTTGTAATAGCTCTGGCATTAAAATAACAAAGGTCACATCAAGACATCCTTGAAATGGCTGTAATTTACAGCTTTAACTGGCTGTAATGTAAATGTATATGCAAATTCATAAAATACTTTCATGGATGAACCTGTGACCTTTGTTCCTGTAAAACGTCTATCTTATTCAGGTTATGCACTGAAGAGAGATCTTCACTGCAGAACTTCACAAATGTATAATCACAAGTCTGTGAATTTGACTCGGACTGGCCTTTAGACAGTGGCAAATAAATGAACAAATATGCTTACAATTATTTCAAATTAAAAGTAATGCTGCATTTGTTATGTCTCTTTTCTTGAAAGAGATACCATTACATGGACCAAAAAGCCAAAGAGGTTCAAATTAGTATGGATAAATTAGATTTACCATCATTACTCAATAACTGGGATGTTCTGATTTGAAAAAAGAATCCCCCCTTTTTTCTTTTTTTTTGAGTGTTTTATTCTGAGGTCTAAAAAGTGATGGAAGCAGAGAGCAGCGTGTGAGAGCTCACTGCGTACTCATCTGAATCATTCTCAGTTCATAAAACTGTAAGCTGCAAATTAGAGGTAATTATGCTCCACTTACCACAGAATCACCTCTCTGAAGACTCTTACAAGCTAAAATGTTTGAATAACATCCGACGACAGAACATTTTATTTTCATATTTGTATATGTTATTGAAATAACTAACTAAAATGATAACATTTTATTCAATGAATACTCTGGAATACACCCTTCTCTCATTCTGCAGCGTCTGGATGAAATGAAAGCAATAGTTAAGGTAATACTTGATCTAAATAAAAAAAAAATAAAAAAAACGCAACGATTTCTGGCTTGTCGTTGCATGAAATTCATTGACAGTGTGATGTGGAGCCATGTTTCTGAGATTCTTGGCAGGACTGATGCAGAAAAATCTGCGTGTAACAAAAGACATTGCCAATTTAACACCGAATCAGAATCCACAAAATTAATAACCTTGACTAAATGACTAAAGTTGCTCAGATTTGCATTCACACAGAGCTTAGTCGGGATCATCCAAATGAAGGTTCATAACTTTTATATCTACACAGGTATTAAGTGACTGGAACTAATAGATGCTCTTTTGTCTAATGAGAGGATGTTTTAATAAATTAAGCATTACAATGGATCCTGTTTTTGTGAACAGTATTTTGTACTTAATATTTTCAGGTTTATAATATCAGTAAAACCCCACCGTTAATTAACCTGTTTTCCACATGCAAAGCCAACATAAGTCAACATAAGGGGCATCATCACAACATACACTACACAGCCAAAAGTATATGGATACTGTTGATTCTTGAACATCTCATTTCAAAGCCAAGCTATAACAGCCTCCTCTCTTCTGTGAAAGCTTCCCACAGGATTTTGGGACCTGGCTGCAGGGATTTGCTCCCATTCAGCCACAAGAGCATTAGCAAGGTGTGACACTGATGTTAGGCGATAAGCCCTGGATCGCAGTTGGTGTTCTAGCTCATCCTGAAGATGGGGTTGAGGTCAGGGTCAAGTTCCTCCACACCACACTTGAAACACATTTGCTTTGTGCACGGGGGCATTGTGATGTTGAAACAGAAAAGGCCCTTCCCCAAACTGTTGCCACGAAGTTGGAAGCACACTATTGTCTAAAATATCACTGTAACCTGCAGCATTAAGATTTCCTTTAATTGGAATACAACTTTATTATAGTAAAACTGCTTTTGAAAAGATTGCAATGATCACTTTATTTTCATTTAACTTTTTCTGAGTAACCCTCAGATGTTGAAAAATAATTTTTTTAAAATTTATTTAATTTTCAATTTTTGTCATGTATATGTGTGTGTATATGTATATATATATGTGTGTGTGTGTGTGTGTATATGTGTGTGTATATATATGTATGTATATATGTATGTATATATATATATGTATGTATATATATATGTATGTATATATATATATGTGTATGTATATATGTATATATATATGTATGTATATATATATGTATGTATATAT
>SEMN01002282.1:0-11767 GCA_005408345.1 Macquaria australasica
CACCTCCACATGGATCGTTGCCTCCACCTAGAAGAACATTTATAAATTTAATGAACTGTGTAAACAACAAACCCTTTTTCCCCCTCACATAATTTACTAAATAGTACTAACATTTGCAAAAATGATGTTGCTGCTCATCTACTCAAACTGTACAACAAACAATCCTACATCCTAAAAAAAAAAACAATTTAAAAATGGTACACACCTGCTGCGTTGTCCGTCTCCTCTTGCAGACAACAGGCTTCTTCCACACTCGTTTCACACCTGGTTTCTAATGCAAGAAAGACAAAATACAATGGACAATATAAGCGGTCATGACTATTATTGGGGTGTGTCAAGAAGGAGGACACACTTCATAATAAGCTCTCAAGCAACAGACAGGATGTGTATGTACGCTACCTTTTGGCCGTTTGGAACAGCTGTGCTCTCTGCAGGATGGACAGGTTCTTCCTCGACGTCCAACACGGCCCTGCTGTACGTGACGGGCGACAGCGGGATGGAAAACTCCTCCAACCCGTCCACCTGAGAAACAGACATGCAGAAAGACCATTGATGAGAATTTGTCTTGTCAAAAGGCAAGGCATACACATAAAATCAATAAACGTATCCTCATTCTCAAGTTCTACTCATTCTTCGCGTTAAAGCATAATACAAACATAACAAACCTGCTGCTGAACCAGCATCCTTTTGGGTCCACCACAGGACTCAAGCTCCCCAGCATGGCTCCTCTGTAATGACAATTAACATAGTTTGTATTAAAGACATGGTACCCCCTGTTGCCATTACTACAGGTAAATTATTTAGGGAATATTAATTTTCATCAAAAAGCAACCACTGTGTGCAGCCTATTACCTTCCTGCCCCGGCCAACATCTGTCCACCGAAAAGGGTTTCGTGCAGGACGTGGCGCGCGGACCTCTCCCTTCACGACCACCCTCGGGGAGACTCTCCTAGCAGGCGGCGACGTCCTGGCAGGAACCTCTGGCTCGGGTGCTGTTGTCACCTATTTAGAAAAGATACCAAGATAAAAGTTAATGAAGCGTTATTACCGATTATAAACACACACAACACAGGACAGAAAACCGGCTTACAATCATGCACCCAGAATATACACCTAACAACACTTAATGTGAAAGCGAGTGGATACATACCGTCTCCACCTGCTCGTATGACCTCTGCCACAGCAACTGCACCAGGATCTGCATCCCCCCGTTGTCACTCAAGTGAACCTGCAAAAATAAGCAATGAAAGGTCAATTTACAAAACTGAACTTCTCGCATCAACTACAAAAAAATAAAGAGTACGTTGAACTTTTCCATTTGCCAAGTCAAAACAACATAATCTACTTACACCATCTCTGCTCCACAGCTCACGGCGGTCCACAGGAAAGTGGTCATCAACATGGAAGTACTTGACACCTTAAAAAAAAGAACATACATATATCATCATACATATATCATAACTGTCCATAACTTTCAAAACCATAATGAATATTCTGGAAATTCTAATATTGATTAAATTCCTTTGCCTAAGAAGATGCAGAAGATACATGTAACTGCACTTAAACTACAATCTGTTTTTGAAAACATACCCATACGTGCTGCCACACGATGATAGCCCTGACGCAGCCATTTCTGCAGATCCACCTCGACGTTCAGACGCGGAGGAAAGTCCACAACAAACACCTGTACAAAACAACAAATACAACAAAATGAATAAATATACACTAAGTAACGTGGTATGAGCTGTTACAGAAGCTACTACCAAAGATATAACATTAAATACAAATTAAAACCACTGTACCTTAGTCCAGCGACTGCAGACACTGGCCAGGAGCCTCTCGAAGTCTGCCGCTGCCTCGTCGACGGTCCTGCTGGCTGTCAGGTTGTTGCTCGGGGCCAGAAGACAGACTGCCTCGGGTGTCCGCGCCAGAGCAGCATGGTCCACCTCGGCCTTCAGGTCCTTGGCACTGGCCCCCGGCGTCGACATCACGGCAAAGGACAGTCGGCCCTCCGGCATCTCCACAAATCCATCGGCGACGCTTCGCAGGTGGGAGTCCCCGACAAGCAGAACCAACTGGAACACAGAAAGCATTTGATTTAGAATGAAAATCACTATTTACTCCACAGATCATGCATGTCTTCTTACACTCAAACATAGTCATAATAATAAAATATAATAAAAATAATACCTTCTTATCAGGAGACTCTTCCGGCATGACCAACTTGTGGCTGCGTCCAGTCACTGATGACCTTGGCCATTTCCTCACTGCATGGCGATCGCCCGTACCTATTCAGAAACAAACAACATACCAAGAAAAATGAATAAACCGTTTATAAATACACCACAAAAAAACACATGCAGTTTACAATCATGCATCATCAATCATGCAATATACACCATACACATAAAACATTTAAATGTGAAAAAGTGGATGTTAAAAGTGGGTGGGTACATACCTGCACAACGGTTGATGCTAGGGATCTGAAGATCAACATCCACCCTACGGCGCTGCGCCCTGCTCTGCTTGGCTGCCTCGGAACGACGGTAGGACTTGCCACGGGGCATCTAATATGAAAAGACAAAACATTTTGCACACATGAGTCAAACATGCTACAACATTTGATCCATCAATATTGCTACCATATGTAGTGACAAAACAACCATGTTACATAACAAACTGGTTCTTCAACAACCACAGTACAGATGAAATAAACTTCTTAATAAACTTACATATATACACAATTGATATAGTCTGTTATACAATACTAATAACATAACATACAAAACTCAATAATTGTACACCTTACCGTAGTAGAGTAGTTGGAAGTGTAGTAGACTGGATAGCTACAAACAGCAGATGTCCAATCTTGAAGTCACCTTTGCAAAACAGAAACAAAAAAATCTTTAGCTTTACAATACCAGATTCTGAAAATATCAGCCACATAAAAGGTCAGTTACAAGTACAACCACGTGTGTTTTGGTCAAGTGATTAACATAACCAAAGCAATGGCCATACTCAGGGTGCACATTGAGGACAATGCCAGACAGGCTAATTAACAATACAATGTTAATCCCCCCATCAGTGCCCATTTGGCTAAAGTACAGCAATCAAAATTCCTGTCTACCTTGGTGAGTGGTGAGCAATCAATATGGGGAGTGTCTGGTAAATTGACCTCGTGATCACTGAATCTTGATCACGCTTACTGCACGTGACTCACGTGTTTTGTATTTGTTTGTTTAATCATTTCAAGTTACGTTATGACCGCCCTCCTGTACTTTGCCGGATTATGATTTTGAGTTACCTTCAACAATTCAACAGCTTCTAGGGATTTGTAACTTTTAAACTCAAAGCGACGCACGTTTCATGGTCCCGCTATGCGAGGTAGTTTACGATGTAACCAACAATACAATAACAACACACGCGGCCACCGTAACACTGTGCATTCCTCGCAAGATCCTCCAAACACATTACGCGCTACTTATTTCTAATGTTCTAATACCGATGTTAGCACCAGTGTGCTACATCAACAACGCTCCAAACATATTACGCGCTAGTTATTTGTTATGTTCTAATATCGACATCACTTCTTAAATAAAAGTATGGCATAAAAGTAAGTCCTTTGTCTGCTTTTCTACAAGTAATTTTAACAAAACACAGTACAATCATGTGTAATGCGGCGAACATCATTTCGGTTTGCACCTGTGTGCTACATCCCACGCATAAACAGTATATTTAAAATGTTAGTAAGACAATAACTCACCTTGCTTCGCACAGAAAATCCTTCGATGAGCAAAGATTCAACTTCAGCAGGAATCCCGAAGTCTTCCTAAAAGTTAAATCCTCGCAGAGTCACGAAAGTCAGAAGTAAATCCGGTCTCGTGTGTCGGTCTCAGCTGAAACAGCAAGAAAACCAACGCTGCTCTCTGTGCACACCTGGCTTATGTTCATCTATTGTGGGCGTTGCCCAAATGCAAATAAGCCGATACCGGTAGACCAGTTTCACGCTGAAGCTTGAGCAACTGCAGACGGTAACGCCCCTTTATCTGAAGTACACTCGTATTTTGTTTCACAAATCAAACTCTAACCTAACACTAACTCAACAAAACATGCACATAATACAAACATTATATTACTACTATAATATTATAATACTCACACTACACCTTATTGTATTTAGAGACTATTAATAATAATATGCTATACTGCTGTACTATAGTATATATCTGTATATTGTTGTACTACTACTACATCTCACTTTATCCTGTATTACACATATATTTCATACTGTTTATTCTGTACTGTATTTTTACTATTTCTTACCACATCATGTACATATGTTATTCTGCTATACCACAACTGTGTCACTTTACTTGAAACTGCTTGTCTGAGCACAACACTGGTCGCATGTACTGTAACTTTCTTACTATAGTAAGAACCTCACCTCTGTTATTTACAATTGATCCTAATACTAAGGATCATTTGTTTCCTTAACATCATAACATAAAAAAACCAAAATAAATAGTAATGTTAATACTTATAAATGAAACAAACATAAACACAGAGATGTAAGAGGGGTGTAAACTTAATAGTGTTTTTTCTCCACAAAAACCGCAGTTTCCCTGTTTACTTGTATTTGTTCACAGGCCAGTCTTGCCCTTTCCAAAATGGCGGACGCGTTGACCTATCGCGGCAACGTCCCGACGCCGTCAATGCGGCGTATGGTAATGACTACTACTACTAGCGGATCGTTACCGCAGACGCGCAGGCGCACAACAACGACACACAGCAGCGGCTTATGACGTATCTACGTTTCTAAATCTATATACGACCAATGGAATCGTCTGCTTCTGAAGGTATGTGTGGTGATTGGTTAGGTATTGTTTGCAGTTCGCAGGCGTAACACCCACGCCTATGGATTTACGTATATATAGCTGATGTAGAGTATGGATAACAGTACATTTTTCAAACTTGCTGAAACGTTTGGTAAAGGTCAGTTTCTCTGTTGTTACATGCTTAATATTTTATTGTGTTGTACTTGTGTTCTGTGTAGCCTATAAGCATTGCATTAATCAGTAAAATATATCAATATGGCAACTTGGTGTCTGTGTTTTAAAGTGTTTTTGTGTGTAATTTCTTATGTTTCTGTACAGATCATGGCTTCTGCATCACCGTCGAAATTTGCCTCCATTGATGATAAAGAGGTGCAGGCCATAAGGCAGGCATGCCAACTGCTAAGTGTAGGTATACGCAATTTTGTTGTTAATGTGTAAGCGACGGTGTTGTTGTTCGTGATGTATTTGTTGTGGTTGTTGTTTTATTGTTGCTGTGTTTGTCCTTTATCTTATAGTACTCATGCAAAGACCAGGCAGTAACCAGAGACCAGCTGTTTCGCCAGTCTCTTGAGCTCGGGGCGCACATCACTGATGTGTTGGTTGTAATGGTGCGGCAGAAGCGAAGTCTGAGTAAACAAAATACCTTTCTTCAAAAAGAACAACAGAAGAACAAGGCAAGAATCAAACAGCTGACTGTTGAGTTGGAAAACAGTCAGCTACGGGACAGCGTCGCTCTAGACGGTAAGTGCAAGATGGGCTGTTTTGTCTTGACTGACAACTAATGACACTGTGAGAATTATGTCCTCTCTGTCTGTAACATAATAGCGTTTATACATCACTGGACAAGCACTTTCAAAAGAAAAAGAGCTATACACACTTCTCCATGTACGAGTAGATCACTCGTTATTGTGGCATGTAAGTCAATTCATTCCTGTGTTTGTTGTTATTTTTGCAGAAATAACTGATGAAGACATGGTGGCTAGCTGCTTGGAGGGGAATGGCTCGGTGGAGGCCTTGACAGACTTGCAAGAGTGACATTTGTTATTTCGTGGTTGTACATATTTTATAGATGTTTACTTTAGCTCTTACGTTTTGTAAATTATTATTTGGTTGTATGTTTACCTATAGTTTTTTTGTACACTACAAACTTTTTTGTTATATATTTGACACGTCTCAATAAAGAAAAATATTGTTTTTCATTACTTTTGGGGTGTGCGTTCTTTGTTTTCCAGGTTATCTTTTCAGTGAGAAGATGTGAGTGCATTATTGTTAAGGACCTACATGTGTCTTTTCAAATACGTCTTTTGATAAGGCTATGTCCGTACTGGGACACTGGAATGTTTTTGAGCATATAATCAGAAGTACATTTGCTGTCAGAGACTTTAGAATTATACACAAATGTGTTTCCATGAAAACAGCAGGTTTACTACAACAACAACCTCTTTTCCTGAGCTTTGTTATTTAAGTAACAGTAAATGGTCCCTGCCGCCAACAATGACGATTACACACACTCGTCTGGTGTACCCAATGCAGTGGAATGTCAGCTACCAGTACAACAGGCTTACACTGTCTTTGTGGGCAGAGCAGGTGTTGATTGTCCATTCATTGTGAGGGGAATAATTGATGGGTCGTTGCTTATGAGGGGAGTTGTTGCTGAGTCTGTTATTGTAGAGCAAGATGGGCCATTCACTATGGAGGGATGTGTTGATGACTCTGTTATTGTTGAGGAAGATTGGTGGGGGGGGTGACCACATTGTGGGGAGCACTAGAAGATCCATTGTCTAACCTATTGAAGAACAGCTGTAACTCGTTGGCACGTGACAGGCTGTCCTCCACCGGTCCATCATCTCACTTTATCCTGTATTACACATATATTTCATACTGGTAATTCTGTACTATATTTTTACTACTTCTTACCACATCATGTACATGCTGCATTCTGCAACTGCGTTTCACATGTTAAGTGTCTAGTTGTCTTTATGGATATCCCGTGTTTTTTGGAGATGTGTGTGTGTGTGTGTGTGTGCGTGTGTTATTTTCTTCTCATCGTCTTCTCATTCTGCTTGGGGAGGCTCGGCCCAACCTCCCCCTGGCATCTCTGGTCGCGTGCGCGCTCTGACTTGGTGGTCCTGGTACCCGGTCGGTGGCGTGTGTGTGTGGGGGAGTGTGAGCTCTGCGCGCTGTGGTCGTGCGCTCCCCGGCGTGCGCTGCGCTCCCCGACGTGCGCAGGTGTGCTTCGGGCCCTCCAATGCTGCTTGCAGCTTTAATTATTATTATTTTTCTTCTCCGTCTTTGAGGGCAAAAATGGGTGCCTGAACGTGCTCCGATTCTCGGGAAAATTTGCACGCACGTGTGGTTTGGCGAAAATTCTTCTTTGACATGGGTTCGGAGCAGGGGGGGGGGGGAGAAAAATTGTTAGCCCCACCTATCTGCGAAAATCTCAATGCCCCCCACTTTCGCTTTGAGCTAATTTCACCAAATTGAGTGTGCATATGTATCATGCCCATACCTAAATATAAGCCTCTTGGACCCCTACTCTAAACCCAACAGGAAGTCGGGTATTTTTCATAAAGTGGTCATTTTTAGGCCTCAGCACCCCAATTCCATGCCTCGTACTTTCGCGAACTAGCCCTACAGATTTTATCCGATCGCCTTCAAACTTGGCCTATGCCCTCGTGACAAGTTGGGCACCCAAGCTTACTCAAATCTTGCTATTTGCTACAACGGTGTGCCCGTGACGCGGCGTGGAAGTTAGGTGTCTGGCCGCCAAACAGGAAGTGGTCTATAACTGGACTGTACATTGACCTACAGGCCCCAAACTTACCACGTGCCATGCCCCCCCCACCCTGAACACATCTATATGCTCATTTTCAGCCACAGTCATAGCGCCACCTAGTGACGGCAGGAAGTGTCACGGTTTACAGTCGGACATGCATCTCAGAGTGGGTTGAGCAGAACAACCTCAAAATTGGCCCCTAAAGCCTAAAAGACATTGATGATGCAGGACAGCGAATAAAATCGCGATTTGATCGGAGAGCCTGGTCTCGGCGGGGCGGCGAATGTCGATGGACCATCATGAAAATTCAAACTGCTGTAACTTGGCTGAAAATGATCACATCTTGTCCATATTCCTCACGGTGGATGACATTCCCGGCCTGAACACATGTAGGGGTCATTTTTGAATCAAAGTCATAGCGCCACCTATTGACGGCAGGACATGTCACGTTTTACATTCTGACATACAAATCCCAGTGGGTTGAGCAGAACTGCCTCAAAAGTGGCTACTAAAGCCTCAAGATGTTCATGATGCTTGACAGCGAAAATTGTGCCGTTTCACCAAAGGGCGTGGTCTCAGCGGCGCGGCGAATGCCGATGGTCCATCATGACAATTCAAACTGCTGTAACTTGGCTGAAAATGATCCCATCTTTTCCATATTCCTCACGGTGGATGACATTCCCGGCCTGAACACATGTAGGGGTCAATTTTGAATCAAAGTCATAGCGCCACCTATGTACACACAATTTACCGTGTTTTTACATGTAAAAATCAAAGCCCCCCCCTTAAAATTGGACGTAAAATTATGAAATTCATGTGGCTTATGCGTCATGTCCAGACCCACAAAAAAGCCTCTTGGAGTCGTACTCTAAAGCCAACAGGAAGTCAGTTATTTTTCATAAACTGTTAATTTTCATGCCTCCTTCTTATCTTAACTGCTCCTACAGATTTTATGGGATCCACTTCAAACTTGCCCTATGCCCTCTTGACAAGTTGGGCACCCAATGATACTGAAATCTTGCAATTTGCTACAACGGCGTGCCCGTGACGTGCCTTTCAACTTTCATGTCTGTCATGTGTCATTAATGCTCCTGTAATGAATTGATTCTTCCACCGGAGGGCAGTGTTGGTTTACTAATGGATAGACCTGCATGAGAACACACAGGGAGGAGGACAGGAGACAGGACTGACTCTGAGTGAGTGATGTTTGTCTTTGTCAGTATTTCTAAACTTGAGCTCAATGAGCTCTGCACTCTGTAGATGTCAGTGTTTGCATGTTTATTTAAGTCAGTTATTCTGTCATTTCACTTGATGGATTAATTTTCAGCCCAGGTGAATCATGCTTCAGACCAGTTCAATTTAGTTCACAACCCAATGTGCTGGAGATACATACTTTTACTATGTCAATTCACTGTCTCCTCTGCAGCCTCTCTGACCTGCTGCGTGTGTGTGTGTGTGTGTGTGTGTGTGTGTGCGTGTGTTATTTTCTTCTCATCTTCTTCTCATTCAATCAGATTTGAACATGACTCAGAAAACAAAATAACAACTACAGCTACAGTTTCAACAAATACATCTCGTAATCACATCGCTAACAAATGCACAGGAAGTCAGTTATTCTGTCATTCCACTTGGTGGATTGATTTTTAGGCCAGGTGAATCATGCTTCAGACCAGTTCAATTTAGTTCACAAGCCAATGTGCTGGAGATACATAGTTTTACTATGTCAATTCACTGTCTCCTCTGCAGCCTCTCTGACCTGCTGCGTGTGTGTGTGTGTGTGTGTGTATTTTCTTCTCATCGTCTTCTCATTCTGCTTGGGGAGGCTCGGCCCAACCTCCTCCCTGGCATCTCTGGTCGCGTGCGCGCTCTGACTTGGTGGTCCTGGTACCCGGTCGGTGGCGTGTGTGTGTGTGGGGAGTGTGAGCTCTGCGCGCTGTGGTCGTGCGCTCCCCGGCGTGCGCTGCGCTCCCCGACGTGCGCAGGTGTGCTTCGGGCCCTCCAATGCTGCTTGCAGCTTTAATTAGGGCCCGAAGCACCGAAAGTCGGTGCAAGGACCTATTGAAATTCAAGAATTATTATTATTATTATTATTTTATTTCCGTCTTTGAGGGCAAAAATGGGTGCCTGAACGTGCTCCGATTCTCGGGAAAATTTGCACGCACGTGTGTTATTGCGAAAATTGAATTGACATGGGTTCGGAGCAGGGGGGGGGGGGAGAAAAATTGTTAGCGCCACCTATCTGCGAAAATCTCAATGCCCCCCACTTTCGCTTTGAGCTAATTTCACCAAATTGAGTGTGCATATGTATCATGCCCATACCTAAATATAAGCCTCTTGGACCCCTACTCTAAACCCAACAGGAAGTCGGGTATTTTTCATAAAGTGGTCATTTTTAGGCCTCAGCACCCCCATTCCATGCCTCGTACTTTCGCGAACTAGCCCTACAGATTTTATCCGATCGCCTTCAAACTTGGCCTATGCCCTCGTGACAAGTTGGGCACCCAAGCTTACTCAAATCTTGCTATTTGCTACAACGGTGTGCCCGTGACGCGGAGTGGAAGTTAGGTGTCTGGCCGCCAAACAGGAAGTGGTCTATAACTGGACTGTACATTGACCTACAGGCCCCAAACTTACCACGTGCCATGCCCCCCCCGCCCTGAACACATCTATATGCTCATTTTCAGCCACAGTCATAGCGCCACCTAGTGGCGGCAGGAAGTGTCACGTTTTACAGTCGGACATGCATCTCAGAGTGGGTTGAGCAGAACAACCTCAAAATTGGCCCCTAAAGCCTAAAAGACATTGATGATGCAGGACAGCGAATAAAATTGACTTTTTGTCCAGAGGGCGTGGTCTCGGCGGGGCGGCGAATGTCGATGGTCCATCATGAAAATTCAAACTGCTGTAACTTGGCTGAAAATGATCACATCTTGTCCATATTCCTCACGGTGGATGACATTCCCGGCCTGAACGCATGTAGGGGTCAATTTTGAATCAAAGTCATAGCGCCACCTATTGACGGCAGGACATGTCACGTTTAACATTCTGACATACAAATCCCAGTGGGTTGAGCAGAACTGCCTGAAAAGTGGCCACTAAAGCCTCAAGATGTTCATGATGCTTGACAGCGAAAATTGTGACTTATCACCAAAGGGCGCGGTCTCAGCGGCGCGGCGAATGGCGATGGTCCATCATGACAATTCAAACTGCTGTAACTTGGCTGAAAATGATCGCATCTTTTCCATATTCCTCACGGTGGATGACATTCCCGGCCTGTACACATGTAGGGGTCAATTTTGAATCAAAGTCATAGCGCCACCTATGTACACACAATTTACCGTGTTTTTACATGTAAAAATCAAAGCCCCCCCCTTAAAATTGGACGTAAAATTATGAAATTCATGTGGCTTATGCGTCGTGTCCAGACCTACAAAAAAGCCTCTTGGAGTCGTACTCTAAAGCCAACAGGAAGTCAGTTATTTTTCATAAACTGTTAATTTTCATGCCTCCTTCTTATCTTAACTGCTCCTACAGATTTTATGGGATCCACTTCAAACTTGCCCTATGCCCTCTTGACAAGTTGGGCACCCAATGATACTGAAATCTTGCAATTTGCTACAACGGCGTGCCCGTGACGTGCCTTTCAACTTTCATGTCTGTCATGTGTCATTAATGCTCCTGTAATGAAGTGATTCTTCCACCGGAGGGCAGTGTTGGTTTACTAATGGATAGACCTGCATGAGAACACACAGGGAGGAGGACAGGAGACAGGACTGACTGTGAGTGAGTGATGGTTGTCTTTGTCAGTATTTCTAAACTTGAGCTCAATGAGCTCTGCACTCTGTAGATGTCAGTGTTTGCATGTTTATTTAAGTCAGTTATTCTGTCATTTCACTTGATGGATTAATTTTCAGCCCAGTTGAATCATGCTTCAGACCAGTTCAATTTAGTTCACAACCCAATGTGCTGGAGATACATACTTTTACTATGTCAATTCACTGTCTCCTCTGCAGCCTCTCTGACCTGCTGCGTGTGTGTGTGTGTGTGTGTATGTCAGTGTTTGCATGTTTATTTTTGCTCTTTATTATTGTTAAGGAACTACATGTGTCTTTTCATAAGGCTGTACTGAGACAGTGGAATGTTTTTGAGCATATAA
>SEMN01002283.1:0-11750 GCA_005408345.1 Macquaria australasica
GCAAACATGGACAAGTCTACTGGCAGCAGAGCGGATATTTTACAAACGAAGAGTAAACTATAATATTAATTCAATTCCATTCAGTTTTATTTATATAGCGCCATATCATAACAAAGTTATCTCAGGGCACTTTTTCGAATAGAGCAAGTCTAGACCGACTCTTTATATTTACAGAGACCCAACAGTTCTCACCATGAGCAAGCACTATGCGACAGTGGCAAGGAAAAACTCCCTTTAACAGGTAGAAACCTCGAGCAGAACCAGGCTCAAGGTGGGCGGTCATCTGCCTCGACCGGTTGGGTTGAAGGGGGAAGGGGGGAGCGGGAGAGAGAGAGCAGGAGGAAAGAGAACATACAGCAGCACAATACAGTTCCACATAGGGATGTAAGGCAATAGATATGGCAATGGCATTGATGTCAACACCAACAGAAACAACACTAAGAGCAACACTATAATAGCAATACTAATAACAAGAGCAACAACAGCAATAGCAGCAGTGGGTGCAGAGCAGGAGCACGGGGGCAGCAGGCGGCAGCAACCACAGACCCAGACTCCACAGCCCCGGAGGCAGAAACACCTGCAGAAAGCAACAGAAGGGGAGAGAGAGAGAGAGAGAGAGAGAGAGAGGAGAGAAAGCACACAACTACGGGAGAGAGAGAGAGGAGAGAAAGCACACAACTACGGGAAGAAGTTGAATTAATAACAAGCATTGATGGGATATGAGGGCGTACAGATGGAGAGGAAGAGGAGGAGAAAGGGGCTCAGTGCATCATAGGAAGTCCCCCGGCAGTCTAGGCCTATAGCAGCATAACTAAGGGGGGCTCAGGGGTCACCTGAGTCAGCCCTACTATAAGCTTTATCAAAGAGGAAAGTCTTAAGCCTACTCTTAAATGTGAGGAGGTTGTCCGCCTCCCGTACACAAACTGGGATCTGGTTCCACAGGAGAGGAGCTTGATAGCTGAAGGCTCTGGCTCCCCATTCTACTTTTAGAGACTCTAGGAACCACAAGGAACCCTGCATTCTGGGAGCGCAGTGCTCTAGTGGGGTAATAGGGTACTATGAGCTCTTTAAGATATGATGGTGCCTGACCATTTAGGGCTTTGAAGGTGAGGAGAAGGATTTTAAATTATATTCTGGATTTTACAGGGAGCCAGTGTAGAGAAGCTAATATTGGAGAAATATGTTCTCTTTTTCTGGTTCTTGTCAGTAAACGTGCCGCAGCATTCTGAATCAGCTGGAGAGTCTTAAGGGATTTATTGGGGCAGCCTGATAATAGAGAGTTGCAATAGTCCAGCCTAGACGTAACAAATGCATGGACTAGTTTTTCTGCATCTTTTTGAGATAGGATGTGCCTGATTTTTGCAATGTTACGTAAATGAAAAAAGGCAGTTCTTGAAGTTTGTTTTATGTGGGAGTTAAAGGACATATCCTGATCAAAGATAACTCCAAGATTCCTTACGGTTTCGCTGGAGGCCAGGGCAATCCATCTAGAGAAACTATATCTTTAGATAATGTGTTTCGAAGGTGTTCGGGGCCAAGTACAATAACTTCGGTTTTGTCTGAGTTTAACATCAGAAAATTGCAGGTCATCCAGGTTTTTATGTCCTTAAGGCATGCTTGAAGTTTAGCTAATTGATTGGTTTCATCTGGCTTGATCGATAAATATAATTGGGTATCATCTGCATAACAATGAAAATTTATGGAGTGCTTCCTAATAATATTGCCTAAAGGAAGCATATATAAGGTAAATAGAATTGGTCCAAGCACAGAACCTTGTGGAACTCCGTGACTAACTTTGGCGTGCATAGAGGATTCATCATTAACGTGTACAAACTGATATCGATCTGATAAATAGGATTTAAACCAGCTTAGTGCAGTACCTTTAATGCCAATAAAATGTTCTAGTCTCTGTAATAGAATGTGATGGTCAATGGTATCGAATGCAGCACTAAGATCTAGTAAGACAAGTACAGAGACAAGTCCTTTGTCTGATGCAATTAGAAGGTCATTTGTAACTTTCACCAGTGCTGTCTCTGTGCTATGATGCACTCTAAATCCTGACTGAAAATCCTCAAACAGCTTGTTGTTGTGTAGAAAGTCACACAACTGATTGGCGACTGCTTTCTCAAGGACCTTAGAGAGAAAAGGAGGGTTAGATATAGGTCTATAATTTGACAAAATCCCTGGATCAAGAGTGGGCTTTTTAAGAAGAGGCTTAATTACAGCTACTTTAAAGGACTGTGGCACATAGCCTTTTAATAAGGACAGATTGATCATATCTAGTAAATAAGTGCTAACTAAGGGTAAAATTTCTTTAAGCAGCCTAGTTGGGACGGGGTCTAAGAGACACGTTGATGGCTTAGATGAGGAAATCATGGAAGTTAGTTGATTAAGGTTGATGGGAGAAAAGCAGTCTAAATGTACAGGTTTTACAGTTGTTTCTAAGGTTCCTGTGTTTGAAGATAAGTCAGTACCAACTGAGGGCAGGAGGTGCTGAATTTTTTCTCTAATAGTTAGAATTTTATCATTAAAGAAGCTCATAAAGTCATTACTACTGAGGTCTATAGGAATACATGGCTCAACAGAGCTGTGACTCTCTGTCAGCCTGGCTACAGTGCTGAACAGAAACCTGGGGTTGTTCTTATTTTCCTCTATTAATGATGAGTAGTAGGCTGCTCTGGCATTACGGAGGGCCTTCCTATAAATTTTAAGACTATCTTGCCAGGCTAAACGTGATTCTTCCAGATTGGTGGAACGCCAATTCCTTTCAAGTTTTCGATGTTTGTTTTAATTTGCGGGTTTGCGGGTTATACCATGGAGCTAACCTCCTCTGTTTTATTATCTTCTTTTTTAGAGGGGCGATAGAGTCGAGTGTTATTCGTAGTGAGCCTGCAGCACTATCAACAAGATGATCAATTTGGGAGGGACTAAAGTTAGCATAGGAGTCATCTGTTACATTGAGACATGGAACTGAATTTAATGCCGATGGAATCACTTCCTTAAATTTAGCTACAGCACTATCAGATAGACATCTAGTGTAGGAATGTTTGCCTAATGGCGTGTAGTCCAGTAATAGGAATTCAAAAGTTAATAAAAAATGGTCTGATAAAAAAGAATTCTGTGGAAAGACTATTAGATGTTCAATTTCAATGCCATAAACAAGAACAAGGTCGAGGGTGTGGTTAAAACAGTGAGTGGGTTTATGTACACTCTGACAGAAGCCAATCGAATCTAGTAATGAGATAAACGCAGCACTAAGGCTATCATTTTCTACATCCACATGAATATTAAAATCACCTACAATAATTATTTTATCTGTTTTAAGGACTAAACCTGATAAGAACTCTGAGAATTCAGATAAAAATTCAGAGTACGGTCCAGGAGCTCGGTACACTATAACAAATAGAATTGGCTGTAGTGTTTTCCAGGTTGGGTGTAAAAGGCTAAGAACAAGGCTTTCGAACGAGTTATAATTAAACAAATACGAAGAATTTAAACACATAATCCAGGCTAAAAGCAACACAGTTGCTGCTGCCGAATGCAGGAAAGACAACTGGCAAAAAGTCGCTGACTGTGTGAATAAAATAATAAGCTTAATATCTGCTCCATCATTAGGGTACGAGTAGATCTATAATTACATTTGTGTGTTTCGTTAAATTAATGTGTTGCTTAGATGTATTCTTATGGCGTGTATGACAATTTTAGCCTTATTCTTTCAGCTGCAACCCTGGCGGTGTAAAAAAGACTTGGGAGCAAATCAAAAATAAATATAAAAACATAATTCAAAGCTGTATGTAGGCTTATTTTCATATCTTATAAGCACAACAAGTACAAGGCTTTAGTGCTTCAATCAGTCTTTGTTGTAGGATGATATCGGCATACAAAAGCACAATGAAATGGCTTTAACATTGCTTGCAGCCAACAGGAAAAAAATGAAAGGAAGACAGGAGGGGGCCGAGCTCCACGGGATCTTCCACGAATGGTGATGCCATTTTCCAAGAGAATTTATTGGTCAGTAGGCAATGCTTTTATACACGCTGATCTGTTATCTCGAAAATAACCTGCTCCGAAGTAGGTTAGGTGTGCAGCATAAGTTACCATGGCGATGTACCCTGGTAAGAAGTGAACCACCGTCGTAACCCTGAAAACCCAGGGTTAAAAGTTACCTCACTAACCCCAAATCCTGCTTCGTAGTACAGGCCTCAGCTGCTGTTGGCTTCCTCATGGTTCTGCTGAAGTCTCCTCCCCTGCATGTTACTCTTGTGTATGGATGTATGGATCCTCAAAATACCCATCCTCCTCCTCTATCCACCTGTTCTCTTGTTCGAAGGTGAATGTCTGATGGTTCAGGTATGTCCCTGTCTCTGAGAAGGCTCACACAACGTCCTCCTCCTCCTCTTCTTGGTTCAGTCGCCGGTGACGGTAGTTGTGGAAGACGTTGTACCAGGAAGGCCCCTTTATGGCACAGACAATGAGCATGGTGATGCTTAGTACCAAGGCTGCAACACATGCTGTGAACTTCCATGTGTTGCCGAGCACAGGTGTCTGGTCTAGTTGGGGTTGCAGGGGAGGAGGAGAGACCAGTCTGTTGAGCTTGTTATGTTTTATTTGAACATCCACATATGTAATAGAAGAATAGTTGATGATGTCCTACCTTTGTTGATGTTGTGGTTTTGGCTTGATGTCAGTGTGGTCAGCAGCATAGTGGATGAGCCCCAAGACTGCTGAGAGTTGACTGGTGTTGGTGGTTTTTGTGGGTCTGAGAGAGAGAGAGAGAGAGAGAGAGATTTTTTTGATTTTTACAAAAACACTTTATTTACATTCTTTTAATTTACAATAAATTCAATAAAGTGAAAAATTGTGCATATAGTAAAAATAATTTAGTTAATAAAAACATGTGCAAACTGCAGCTGATCTTCAATAATAAAACAGATGATGTCTTTGTAGCACCAGCGCTGTTTAAAAGTGTCTAAATCACCAATGTGTTTAAAAAATCTGTGTTCGAGCCAGAGTCTGGCCCTGATGTTGCAGTGCCAGACTGACTTGGCATCCTGTCCCTCTCTGTTCTCCACCCTGTTCTTTCTGCTCACTTAAATGGCCAGCTTGGCCTCCCCTGTGAGGAAGTTCAGGAGCTGCCACTTTTCTTTATCTGTTTTTTTGTAGCCCACTCCCATGATAAAAACCCCCTTAATAAAAACCACCCCAAAGAGACTAAAAACCAATGTTAAGAGTGAAGAGCTCCGTGAGTCTCTCGCACTCAGTAAAAACATGGTAGACAGTCTCGTGGCGTTCATAGAATGGACATTTGCTAGAAACAACAGGGTTAAGAACAGAGATAAAAGCATTGGAGGCAAAGGCACCATGTAAAATCCTCCACTGGAGGTCGGCAGTCCGTTTTTTGAGGGGAGGTTTGTATAAAATCCTCCACTGTGGGCTGGGTTCGGTTTCCCCAGACAGTCTTTGAGTCCACACAGTGGGGGGTCTGTTGCTCAGTCCATTCCTGTTGATAACTTTGGCACAGTTGAAGTAGATAGTCTTTTTATCAGCTCTGTGCAGAGTCATCTTGTTCGGGTTATTGACGTTGAGCAGGGGGCCGGTCAGGTCTCCTAACCCTGGGCTCAGGTAGATCTCTGGAAAAGGGTCTGTTGGATCCGGTGTGGCCCCTCCCTGGCTGTAGTCCATCAGGAGGCTCCTCTCCTTTCCCGAGAGCCTCTGCCTCCAGAGCTCCAGGATCCTCTGGGCCACCCGGACTGAGTGCAGACCCAGCAGAGAGCCCAGGGCCACAGCATCGCTCAGCGCCGGCCCCACTGCATCTACCAGCTGCTGGAGGCACAGGGTCCTTGACCTGCAGAGCGCCACCGTCAGGCCAAGAGTGACACTACTTCTGATGTCCAGTCTGGCCCCGTGTATCAGTGGCTCTTTTAACAACCAGTGCAGAGAGGCAGATTTTTGACACCTTTTTTTTATCAAAAAGGGCCCAGAACTTAAAAACACCCTGATAAAACGGAGGCAGCCCACTTAACTTTAAAAGTTTACAATCAGTTAAAAACAGAGCAGCATCCAGCCCCAGGTTATTCGCACCTCTGACAATGCAGCTGGCCACATCTCTCCAGACTAAATCCGCTGGACCTGTCAGGTATTTTTGGACAAACTGGAGCCTGAAGGTAGCAGTTCGGCTGGCCAGGTGGACGAGGCCATGTCCGCCCTCTTCTCTGGTTAAAAACAGCACCCCCTGTGGCACCCAGCGTAGACCATCCCAAAAAAAATCCACCATTTTTCTCTGAATTTGGGCTAGTAGGTTTAAGGGGAGGTCTAGGCATGCCAGGCGGTGCCAGAGCTGGGATGCCACAAGGTTGTTTAAAACCAGAACCCTACCTTTTAAAAGGTAGGGTTCTGGTTTTAAACAAAATGGGGAGCAGCCATTTCCATTTTAAAAGCTTTCCCTCAATCTTTTCTGTGACGCACTCCCAGTTCCTCTGGACCATGGTGTCCTTCCCCAGAAACACCCCCAGGTATTTAATGCCACCTGTTTTCCAGGCCAGGCTTTGGGGAAGAACCGGGAGACCGTCACGCCACTCACCGACAGCGAGGGCCTCACTTTTCTTCCAATTCACCCTCGCTGCCGATGCAATGGAAAATCTGCTCACAGTTTTGGTTAAAATGTCTGCATCTTTCTGGCCTCCAAATAAAAACAATGCCTCTATTTAAACCAGGTAAAAGCAGTCCTTGAATACTGTAGCGTATTTTTATCAACAGGGGTTCAAGGGAGAGTGCATAGAGCATCTCTGACAGAGCACAGCCCTGCCGGACGCCTCTACACACTCTGAAAGGAGCACACAGACTACCGTTAACCTTCAGCATACTCTCAATGTCACTGTACAACACCTTTTATCTTAGCTACAAAACCTGCGCTGAACCCAAACCTCTCCATGACTTTCCAGAGGAAGTTGTGTTCAACGCGGTCAAAAGCCTTTTCTTGATCTAGAGAAATCAGACCAGTGTCTATACCCAATGAGCTGGAGACCTCCAAAACATCTCGAATCAGGTAGACATTGTCTACCATGGACCTGCCGGGCACACAGTAGGTCTGATCCCAGTGGATGACCTGCTCCATAGCCCCCCTCAGCCTGTTGGCCAAGGCCTTGGACAGAAGCTTGTAATCCACACACAGTAAAGACACAGGGCGCCAGTTTTTGATGTCCTGCAGGTTTGCCTTCTTGGGCAGAAGCGTGAGGACCGCTCTGCGGCAGGACATCGGCATGGAACCAGAGGCCAGACTTTCATTAAAAACATCTAAAATATCTGTAGAGAAAATGTCCCAGAAGGTTTTAAAAAACTCCACCGTTAGGCCATCCATACCAGGAGCCCTCCATCCCTGCATGCTTTGCAGGGCGGCCTGAAGCTCCCGCATCTGCAGTGGCTCCTCGAGCCGGGAGTTGGTCTCCGCAGAGACCTGAGGTAGTTCACTGCAGAACTCCTCTTGCAGTGTGGCCTGTTCCTCGTACTCCGAGGAGTAAAGGGAGGAATAAAACTGGACGGCTCGTCTTCTGATCTGGCTTGGTTCCATGATCTCTTGCCCTGCGTCTGAAAGCAAGGAGTGGATTACCTTCCTCTGTCCATTTTTCTTTTCCAGGCCGAAGAAGAAGCTAGAGGGAGCATCCATCTCTGCGATATTCTGAAACCGGGACCTGATCAGTGCACCCTGTACTTTGCCTTCTAGCAGGTTGGCTAAAGCCAATTTTTTTACTTTGAGGACTTCAATATATCCTCGATCTCCTGTGGACTCACTCATTTTCTCTAGTTCCACTATATCACTCTCCAGGTCCTCTATAGATCTGGTGATGTCTCGTGTGACATTGAGGGTGTGCTGTTGACAAAGAAGTTTAATCTCAGTCTTACCATAGTCCCACCACTGCCTAAGACTGCTAAAATCACCCTTCCTCCGCCTAAAAACATCCCAGAAATAAATAAGGACCTCCCTGAACTTTTTGTCAAGTGTTAAAACAGAATTAAAATGCCAATATGCACTTTTTGGCTTAATATCTCTAATAAAAACATGACACAAAAGCAGGGAATGATCTGTAAAACCGGCAGGTATGATTTTGCACATTTTAAACATTAAAATGATGCTTAAAACAATAAACGGTCAAGTCTGGCTGAGGAGATTGTGCTCTCTCTGAGGTGGGACCATGTATACTGTCTGGTGTCTGCGTGCATCCTCCTCCACACGTCCACCAGGCCATGAGAGTGGACCAGCTGCCTCAGAGCATGCTGGGAGGCTGGATGCGGCTCTGCATGGTTGCGATCTAAAGATGCATTTTCAGTACAATTAAAATCCCCACCCAAGAATAAAATATCCTCCAATGCACAGCTATTTAAAACATTGTTTACCTTCTGTAAAAACTGCTTCCTCTCTGCACCGTTTGTTGGAGCGTACACGTTGATAAAAGCAGCGGTAAAATGTTCAAAACGAGCTTTAGTTAAAAGTAACCTCCCCTCGATAAAATGCTCGACCTTCAGCGAGACTAGAGAGAAATTCCTGGAGAAGAGGAAGCCCACTCCTCCACTGAGTGTGGTGTTGTGACTTAAAATGGCTTCCCCTTCCCACTCTCTCCTCCAGTCTGCCTCATTTTCAGCATCACTGTGGGTTTCTTGTAAAAACAGGACATCAACATGTTTCGTTCTGGCAGTTTCATAAATGAGTGCCATTTTTTTTGCCTCTCTTGCTCTGTTAACATTTAAACTTCCCACTTTAAAAGTGTCCATATTAAGTGAGATGTTAAAAACCAAATTTAAAACCAATAAGTTAATTAAAACACACATTGGAGTTTTTGACATCATCACTGTTCATTTGTTTTTTTACTTTAAGCACAAGTTTTTTCAGTCTAAAACCTTCTTGGTCAGTGAGGCCAGACTCTTCTCTTTGGCTCATGTGGAGTCTGGCTGATGTGTAAAACACTGACAAGTCAGGAAAATATTCTTCAATTTGAACCCCGTGCTGGTTCTTAGTTTGCTGTAGAAAAGTCTTTATTTCTCCTGCAGAGTAAATTTTTTTCTGCTGGCTGCTGCTCAATTTAAAACCTGGTATGTCGCTGCTGTCCGACACACACTCCTCCTCACTCCCACTGTCATCTGTCTGCACTGACCTCTTCACTGTGTCCTCCCCTACTTTACTTGTTTTAGCCTCATTGGATGCACTCCTCGTTTTTCTTCTGCGTTTGTGAGCAGGCTTTGGTTTGGCTGCTGCCTCCTCCATCTCAGCCTCCTCCACCTGCTCACTCCATAAAACACCTTCCTTCCCTGTCTTACCTGACTGTGCTTTTCCCTGCTCACCTGTCTGACCCTCTTGTGTTTCACTGACCTCACCTGTTTTGTTTATCTCTACAACACACACACCCCTCTCACCTGTTTCTTTCACCTGTTCTCCACCCACCTCACTTTCTACTGCCTCACCTACACCCTTCTCACCCTGCTGTACCTCACCCCCCCTCACACTGTGTATATCACCCTCTGACACCTTGTGTACCAGCACGGATACAGCAGCCGCACGGCGCTTGGCCCCGTGGCCACCTCGGGCGGGGAGGCTGCCGCGGGAAGGCCGGCGACCGGAGCCGCGACCGGCCGCGCGGATGCCACCCCGGGCGGGGAGGCCGCCGCACCGTGACACCTGTCTCGATGACACGGTTCACCTTGTCCACCTGGTCCAGGAAGATGACGACGGCGCTGTTCATCCTGGCGGCCGATCTGACGCTGCTGTGTCCGACCTTCTCCCCCACAGCCAGCCCGATGTCCTCCACACTGCACGGGAAACTGGCGGAGATCTTAATGCCATGTTTCCTCGTCAGTTTGGTGAAGTCTCCATTTACCTGCATGGCGTCTGCGCCGCAGACCGGCAGAGACACCGACAGGAGAAAAACCCCAACAAGCCCGAAACTACGCCCCCAAAGTGCTCCAGCTGTTAACTAAATTAAACGACCACCAATAAACTACGTTAAATTAAAACACATTACTAAGAAAAGAAAACGAAAAAAAGTTCGGAAAACTCAAACGCTCCACGTCTCACTCACACTCCACAATCTCCCAGCATGCACCAGAGAGAGAGAGAGATTTTTTTTGGATTTTTACAAAAACACTTTATTTACAATTAGAGAGAGATGCCCCCCAGTGCTTGCCAAGCAGAAACTCTCTTGCGCGTGGTGGCTGCTTTGTGCATAAAATACATAGTTCTTTACACGCAGGTACAGTTCTTTGCCTCTACCTATGTTTAGTTTCTCGCTCACAGCTGCCTGTACAACTCTCAGTTGTTGAATTTTTGCACGAGGAGTTATATTGTGTGAGTGGCAGTTCATATCTGTGTGTGTGAAATAATATAATTTGCTTGTGAGCATGTTTTATCGTGTTTGCGCCACATGAGTTAAATCTGACGCTATAATTTTCACTCAAAAAACTAACTGCTGTTTACAAACAAAGCAAAACAAAAAGGTCCCCTTGCGACATCGATGTCTTAAAATAAAGTGTTATAATATTATTTTCACCTGGATGTATGTATCTCTCTACCTGTATCATTTTATCTATATTGTTATCCATTCTTTACCCACCCAGATAATGAGCCCAAAATATAAGTAGGCAATCTAAGAATTCTGAACCAGTCTGGATAAGGGTCTCACGTCGGCTATATTACTGAAAGTTTAAAACTGCAGAAAGGAAATTATTACCAATGGTAACTCCTGCTGCTTTGACCTCTCCAATACTACTCAGCAGCGGACTGGAACAATTCCAGGGGTTTTCCTGTAGGTTCAGCACCTGATGGGACCAGACAGGTTAATGGATTAATAATTTTGATGTAAAAACTTAATTTCTTGTCCAGGTTCACACATAGTTGTGTTTCTTTTCTTTTGCATAGAAATGACCCTGTCCACTGAAGTAACTACATATTTGATATAAAGTTCATGATAGAACACATTATTCTCTCTCCTAACGACAAAAATCAACTGCAGTACAAATGCATTTAGTAAGGTTTTATGTCAAACATTGAAGAACTAAGAGAGACAAAACTTCAGAGGATTGAGTAAACATGTTACCTAATATTCAGTTTTAGTCTCATAATACACAGTAACCTATTTTCTAAACATAGTCCTAATAAATCTTGCAAGCTTTGCACATTTTGGGGAATCTTCTAGAATATCCCCAGGGATTTATGGTTTACCTGTAGATTATTTAGCCATCTGAATAGCTGTGTATAAACACCAATTTAGTAATAGAGAAACTGCCACAATGAGGAATGCAGAAGCTGGTTGGTCAAATTCTTTACCTGCTGATGGATGGACAGCTATTACAATAGACAAACAATCTGAATAAACACATGCATACAATTAGAGCATAAGAAACATAAAAAACAGTAATTGTGTGATCCGGGAACCACATCAGTGCTATGGATCAGAGTGTCAGCAAAAAAAAATAATATTCACTCAGTGCAAGAGTGCCAGCTTAACAAAAATGGATTAGAAAGAATAGAAGTCCTCCTACCAGTTTGTCTTCTTCCACAGCTGCAGCATTACTTCCCAGTATATTCATTGCTACCACTGCAGTCAACCACAGCAGTAGAAGAGATTGACGGCACCTTTCCATTATCCTACCCTGAAAAAACATTCTGGGTATTCAATATTTTATATGGAAAATAGACTCCTCTGTTTTACCTAGGATGCTGGGATCAGTCTGCCTGCCAAAACAATATGGCTTTTTTTCTGCTG
>SEMN01002284.1:0-11720 GCA_005408345.1 Macquaria australasica
AGACCTACTTTGTGAGTCCAGTGTGGTTAGCCAGGCCAGGACTACAACTGTTAATCTCATTTAATCCCGGCTTCTATGCTGTCAAACTTTACTGGACTGATGTTGCACGTGATTGGTTTATTTGAGATACTAGTAATGGTTGGATTGGAAAATCCTGGACCTACTTTGTGAGTCCAGTGTGGTTAGCCAGGCCAAGACTACAATTGTTAAACTCATTTAATCCCGGTTTCCATGCTGTCAAACTTTCCTGGACTGATATTGCACGTGATTGGATTATTGACTACAAACTCCACCTTCTTGCATGAGATACTAGTAATGGTTGGATTGGAAAATCCTGGACCTACTTTGTGAGTGTGTTGTGTTAAATCAGGCCAAGATTACAATTGTTAATCTCATTTAATCCAGGCTTCCATGCTGTCAAACTTTACTGGACTGATGTTGCACGTGATTGGTTATTGACTACAAACTCCGCCTTTTTGCATGAGATACTAGTAATGGCTGGATTGGATAATCCTGGACCTTCTTTGTGAGTCTACTGTGTTAAACCAGGCCAAGATTACAATTGTTAATCTCATTTAATCCCGGCTCCCATGTTGTCAAACTTTATTGGATTGATGTTGCACGTGATTGGCTCATTGACTACAGACTCCGCCTTTTTGCGTGATATTCTAGTCATGGCTGAATCGGAAAATCCTGGACCTACTTTGTGAGTCCAGTGTGGTTAGACAGCATTACATCTATTAGTGTGATTTAAACTGGACTTCCATGCTGCTCATTTAGCCACACAATTTAAAGACAGCCTGAAATAACTTGGTCCTTGCAAATTATCAGTACATGTACTGGCTAAACTATGGATTCATTCAGGATGTTTTATTATTACAAAGTGTACAGTCTCTTCAGAGACTAACAAAAATTGCCACAGCTGACTATATTTCAAGTCATCCAGGCGGGGTATTGGGTTAAGTTTTCAACCAGCAATAATCACGTCTCAGAAGAACTTCATAGACTATGAAATTGCCTCTGCGAAAGGATACTGAGAATCCCAACCAGTTAAACCTGGATCTGATCCAACACTCACAGCACACGTGGTGCATTTGTCAAACTTTACTGGACTGATGTTGCACGTGATTGGCTCATTGACTACAAACTCCGCCTTTTTGCGTGAAATTCTAGTCATGGCTGGATTGGAAAATCATAGACCTACTTTGTGAGTCCAGTGTGGTTAGCCAGGCCAGGACTACAACTGTTAATCTCATTTAATCCCGGCTTCTATGCTGTCAAACTTTACTGGACTGATGTTGCACGTGATTGGCTTATTTGAGATACTAGTAATGGTTGGATTGGAAAATCCTGGACCTACTTTGTGAGTCCAGTGTGGTTAGCTAGGCCAAGATTACAATTGTTAATCCCATTTAATCCCGGCTCCCATGTTGTCAAACTTTATTGGATTGATGTTGCACGTGATTGGCTCATTGACTACAGACTCCGCCTGTTTGCGTGATATTCTAGTCATGGCTGAATCGGAAAATCCTGGACCTACTTTGTGAGTCCAGTGTGGTTAGACAGCATTACATCTATTAGTGTGATTTAAACTGGACTTCCATGCTGCTCATTTAGCCACACAATTTAAAGACAGCCTGAAATAACTTGGTCCTTGCAAATTATCAGTACATGTACTGGCTAAACTATGGATTCATTCAGGGTGTTTTATTATTACAAAGTGTACAGTCTCTTCAGAAACTAACAAAAATTGCCACAGCTGACTATATTTCAAGTCATCCAGGCGGGGTATTGGGTTAAGTTTTCAACCAGCAATAATCACGTTTCAGAAGAACTTCATAGACTATGAAATTGCCTCTGCTAAAGAATACTGAGATTCCCAACCAATTAAACCTGGATCTGATCCAACACTCACAGCACACGTGGTGCATTTGTCAAACTTTACTGGACTGATGTTGCACGTGATTGGCTCATTGACTACAAACTCCGCCTTTTTGCGTGAAATTCTAGTCATGGCTGGATTGGAAAATCATAGACCTACGTTGTGAGTCCAGTGTGGTTAGCCAGGCCAGGACTACAACTGTTAATCTCATTTAATCCCGGCTTCTATGGTGTCAAACTTTACTGGACTGATGTTGCACGTGATTGGCTTATTTGAGATACTAGTAATGGTTGGATTGGAAAATCCTGGACCTACTTTGTGAGTGTGTTGTGTTAAATCAGGCCAAGATTACAATTGTTAATCTCAATTAACCCAGGCTTCCATGCTGTCAAACTTTACTGGACTGATGTTGCACGTGATTGGTTATTGACTACAAACTCCGCCTTTTTGCATGAGATACTAGTAATGGCTGGATTGGATAATCCTGGAACTTCTTTGTGAGTCTACTGTGTTAAACCAGGCCAAGATTACAATTGTTAATCTCATTTAATCCCGGCTCCAATGTTGTCAAACTTTATTGGATTGATGTTGCACGTGATTGGCTCATTGACTACAGACTCCGCCTTTTTGCGTGATATTCTAGTCATGGCTGAATCGGAAAATCCTGGACCTACTTTGTGAGTCCAGTGTGGTTAGCCAGGCCAAGACTACAACTGTTAATCTCATTTAATCCCGGTTTCTATGCTGTCAAACTTTATTGGATTGATGTTGCACGTGATTGGCTCATTGACTACAAACTCCGTCTTTTTGCGTGAAATTCTAGTCATGGCTGAATCGGAAAATCCTGGACCTACTTTGTGAGTCCAGTGTGGTTAGCCAGGCCAAGACTACAATTGTTAACCTCATTTAATCCCGGTTTCCATGCTGTCACACTTTACTGGACTGATGTTGCACGTGATTGGATTATTGACTACAAACTCCGCCTTCTTGCATGAGATACTAGTCATGGCTGGATTGGATAATCCTGGACCTTCTTTGTGAGTCTACTGTGTTAAACCAGGCCAAGATTACAATTGTTAATCTCATTTAATCCCGGCTCCCATGTTGTCAAACTTTATTGGATTGATGTTGCACGTGATTGGCTCATTGACTACAGACTCCGCCTGGTTGCGTGATATTCTAGTCATGGCTGGATTGGATAATCCTGGACGTACTTTGTGAGTCCAGTGTGGTTAGACAGGCCAAGACTACAATTGTTAATCTCATTTAATCCAGGCTTGCATGCTGTCAAACTTTACTGGACTGATGTTGCACGTGATTGGCTTATTGACTACAAACTCCGCCTTTTTGCATGAGATACTAGCAATGGCTGCCTTGGAAAATCATAGACCTACTTTGTGAGTCCAGTGTGGTTAGCCAGGCCAGGACTACAACTGTTAATCTCATTTAATCCCGGCTTCTATGCTGTCAAACTTTACTGGACTGATGTTGCACGTGATTGGCTTATTTGAGATACTAGTAATGGTTGATTGGAAAATCCTGGACCTTCTTTGTGAGTCCAGTGTGGTTAGCCAGGCCAAAACTACAATTGTTAAACTCATTTAATCCCGGTTTCCATGCTGTCAAACTTTACTGGACTGATATTGAACGTGATTGGCTTATTGACTACAAACTCCGCCTTCTTGCAGGAGATATTAGTAATGGATGGATTGGAAAATCTTGGACCTACTTTGTGAGTCTAATGTGTTAAACCAGGCCAAGACTACAATTGTTAATCTCATTTAATCCAGGCTTCCATGCTGTCAAACTTTACTGGACTGATGTTGCACGTGATTGGTTATTGACTACAAACTCCCCCTTTTTGCATGAGATACTAGTAATGGCTGGATTGGATAATCCTGGACCTTCTTTGTGAGTCTACTGTGTTAAACCAGGCCAAGATTACAATTGTTAATCTCATTTAATCCCGGCTCCCATGTTGTCAAACTTTATTGGATTGATGTTGCACGTGATTGGCTCATTGACTACAGACTCCGCCTGTTTGCGTGATATTCTAGTCATGGCTGAATCGGAAAATCCTGGACCTACTTTGTGAGTCCAGTGTGGTTAGACAGCATTACATCTATTAGTGTGATTTAAAGTGGACTTCCATGCTGCTCATTTAGCCACACAATTTAAAGACAGCCTGAAATAACTTGGTCCTTGCAAATTATCAGTACATGTACTGGCTAAACTATGGATTCATTCAGGATGTTTTATTATTACAAAGTGTACGGTCTCTTCAGAGACTAACAAAAATTGCCACAGCTGACTATATTTCAAGTCATCAAGGCGGGATATTGGGTTAAGTTTTCAACCAGCAATAATCACGTCTCAGAAGAACTTCATAGACTATGAAATTGCCTCTGCAAAAGGATACTGAGAATCCCAACCAGTTAAACCTGGATCTGATCCAACACTCACAGTACACGTGGTGCATTTGTCAAACTTTACTGTACTGATGTTGCACGTGATTGGCTCATTGACTACAAACTCCGCCTTTTTGCGTGAAATTCTAGTCATGGCTGGATTGGAAAATCATAGACCTACTTTGTGAGTCCAGTGTGGTTAGCCAGGCCAGGACTACAACTGTTAATCTAATTTAATCCCGGCTTCTATGCTGTCAAACTTTACTGGACTGATGTTGCACGTGATTGGCTTATTTGAGATACTAGTAATGGTTGGATTGGAAAATCCTGGACCTACTTTGCGAGTGTGTTGTGTTAAATCAGGCCAAGATTACAATTGTTAATCTCAATTAACCCAGGCTTCCATGCTGTCAAACTTTACTGGACTGATGTTGCACGTGATTGGTTATTGACTACAAACTCCGCCTTTTTGCATGAGATACTAGTAATGGCTGGATTGGATAATCCTGGACCTTCTTTGTGAGTCTACGGTGTTAAACCAGGCCAAGATTACAATTGTTAATCTCATTTAATCCCGGCTCCCATGTTGTCAAACTTTATTGGATTGATGTTGAACGTGATTGGCTCACTGACTACAAACTCCGCCTTCTTGCATGAGATACTAGTAATGGTTGGATTGGAAAATCCTGGACCTACTTTGTGAGTGTGTTGTGTTAAATCAGGCCAAGATTACAATTGTTAATCTCATTTAATCGAGGCTTCCATGCTGTTAAACTTTACTGGACTGATGTTGCACGTGATTGGCTTATTGACTACAAACTCCGCCTTTTTGCATGAGATACTAGCAATGGCTGCCTTGGAAAATCTTGGACCTACTTTGTGAGTCTGCTGTGTTAAACCAGGCCAAGATTACAATTGTTAATCTCATTTAATCCAGGCTTCCATACTGTCACACTTTACTGGACTGATGTTGCACGTGATTGGTTATTGATTACAAACTCCGCCTTTTTGCGTGAAATTCTAGTCATGGCTTTATTGGAAAATCATAGACCTACTTTTTGAGTCCAGTGTGGTTAGCCAGGCCAGGACTACAACTGTTAATCTCATTTAATCCCGGCTTCTATGCTGTCAAACTTTACTGGACTGATGTTGCACGTGATTGGCTTATTGACTACAAACTCCGCCTTTTTGCATGAGATACTAGTAATGGCTGGATTGGATAATCCTGGACCTTCTTTGTGAGTCTACTGTGTTAAACCAGGCAGAGATTACAATTGTTAATCTCATTTAATCCCGGCTCCCATGTTGTCAAACTTTATTGGATTGATGTTGCACGTGATTGGCTCATTGACTACAGACTCCGCCTGTTTGCGTGATATTCTAGTCATGGCTGGATTGGATAATCCTGGACGTACTTTGTGAGTCCAGTGTGGTTAGACAGGCCAAGACTACAATTGTTAATCTCATTTAATCCAGGCTTGCATGCTGTCAAACTTTACTGGACTGATGTTGCACGTGATTGGCTTATTGACTACAAACTCCGCCTTTTTGCATGAGATACTAGCAATGGCTGCCTTGGAAAATCATAGACCTACTTTGTGAGTCCAGTGTGGTTAGCCAGGCCAGGACTACAACTGTTAATCTCATTTAATCCCGGCTTCTATGCTGTCAAACTTTACTGGACTGATGTTTCACGTGATTGGCTTATTTGAGATACTAGTAATGGTTGGATTGGAAAATCCTGGACCTACTTTGTGAGTCCAGTGTGGTTAGCCAGGCCAAAACTACAATTGTTAAACTCATTTAATCCCGGTTTCCATGCTGTCAAACTTTACTGGACTGATATTGAACGTGATTGGCTTATTGACTACAAACTCCGCCTTCTTGCATGAGATATTAGTAATGGATGGATTGGAAAATCTTGGACCTACTTTGTGAGTCTAATGTGTTAAACCAGGCCAAGACTACAATTGTTAATCTCATTTAATCCAGGCTTCCATGCTGTCAAACTTTACTGGACTGATGTTGCACGTGATTGGTTATTGACTACAAACTCCCCCTTTTTGCATGAGATACTAGTAATGGCTGGATTGGATAATCCTGGACCTTCTTTGTGAGTCTACTGTGTTAAACCAGGCCAAGATTACAATTGTTAATCTCATTTAATCCCGGCTCCCATGTTGTCAAACTTTATTGGATTGATGTTGCACGTGAGTGGCTCATTGACTACAGACTCCGCCTGTTTGCGTGATATTCTAGTCATGGCTGAATCGGAAAATCCTGGACCTACTTTGTGAGTCCAGTGTGGTTAGACAGCATTACATCTATTAGTGTGATTTAAACTGGACTTCCATGCTGCTCATTTAGCCACACAATTTAAAGACAGCCTGAAATAACTTGGTCCTTGCAAATTATCAGTACATGTACTGGCTAAACTATGGATTCATTCAGGGTGTTTTATTAATACAAAGTGTACAGTCTCTTCAGAGACTAACAAAAATTGCCACAGCTGACTATATTTCAAGTCATCCAGGCGGGGTATTGGGTTAAGTTTTCAACCAGCAATAATCACGTCTCAGAAGAACTTCATAGACCATGAAATTGCCTCTGCAAAAGGATACTGAGAATCCCAACCAGTTAAACCTGGATCTGATCCAACACTCACAGCACACGTGGTGCATTTGTCAAACTTTACTGGACTGATGTTGCACGTGATTGGCTCATTGACTACAAACTCCGCCTTTTTGCGTGAAATTCTAGTCATGGCTGGATTGGAAAATCATAGACCTACTTTGTGAGTCCAGTGTGGTTAGCCAGGCCAGGACTACAACTGTTAATCTCATTTAATCCCGGCTTCTATGCTGTCAAACTTTACTGGACTGATGTTGCACGTGATTGGCTTATTTGAGATACTAGTAATGGTTGGATTGGAAAATCCTGGACCTACTTTGTGAGTCCAGTGTGGTTAGCCAGGCCAAAACTACAATTGTTAAACTCATTTAATCCCGGTTTCCATGCAGTCAAACTTTACTGGACTGATATTGAACGTGATTGGCTTATTGACTACAAACTCCGCCTTCTTGCATGAGATATTAGTAATGGATGGATTGGAAAATCTTGGACCTACTTTGTGAGTCCAATGTGTTAAACCAGGCCAAGACTACAATTGTTAATCTCATTTAATCCAGGCTTCCAATGCTGTCAAATTTTACTGGACTGATGTTGCACGTGATTGGCTTATTGACTACAAACTCCGCCTTTTGCATGAGATACTAGTAATGGCTGGATTGGATAATCCTGGACCTACTTTGTGAGTCTACTGTGTTAAACCAGGCCAAGATTACAATTGTTAATCTCATTTAATCCAGGCTTCCATGCTGTCACACTTTACTGGACTGATGTTGCACGTGATTGGCTCATTGACTACAAACTCCGTCTTTTTGCGTGAAATTCTAGTCATGGCTGAATCGGAAAATCCTGGACCTACTTTGTGAGTCCAGTGTGGTTAGCCAGGCCAAGACTACAATTGTTAACCTCATTTAATCCCGGTTTCCATGCTGTCACACTTTACTGGACTGATGTTGCATGTGATTGGATTATTGACTACAAACTCCGCCTTCTTGCATGAGATACTAGTAATGGCTGGATTGGATAATCCTGGACCTTCTTTGTGAGTCTACTGTGTTAAACCAGGCCAAGATTACAATTGTTAATCTCATTTAATCCCGGCTCCCATGTTGTCAAACTTTATTGGATTGATGTTGCACGTGATTGGCTCATTGACTACAGACTCCGCCTGTTTGCGTGATATTCTAGTCATGGCTGGATTGGATAATCCTGGACCTACTTTGTGAGTCTACTGTGTTAAACCAGGCCAAGATTACAATTGTTAATCTCATTTAATCCAGGCTTCCATGCTGTCACACTTTACTGGACTGATGTTGCACGTGATTGGCTCATTGACTACAAACTCCGCCTTTTTGCGTGAAATTCTAGTCATGGCTGGATTGGAAAATCATAGACCTACTTTGTGAGTCCAGTGTGGTTAGCCAGGCCAGGACTACAACTGTTAATCTCATTTAATCCCGGCTTCTATGCTGTCAAACTTTACTGGACTGATGTTGCACGTGATTGGCTTATTTGAGATACTAGTAATGGTTGGATTGGAAAATCCTGGACCTACTTTGTGAGTCCAGTGTGGTTAGCCAGGCCAAGACTACAATTGTTAAACTCATTTAATCCCGGTTTCCATGCTGTCAAACTTTACTGGACTGATATTGCACGTGATTGGATTATTGACTACAAACTCCACCTTCTTGCATGAGATACTAGTAATGGTTGGATTGGAAAATCCTGGACCTACTTTGTGAGTGTGTTGTGTTAAATCAGGCCAAGATTACAATTGTTAATCTCATTTAATCCAGGCTTCCATGCTGTCAAACTTTACTGGACTGATGTTGCACGTGATTGGTTATTGACTACAAACTCCGCCTTTTTGCATGAGATACTAGTAATGGCTGGATTGGATAATCCTGGACCTTCTTTGTGAGTCTACTGTGTTAAACCAGGCCAAGATTACAATTGTTAATCTCATTTAATCCCGGCTCCCATGTTGTCAAACTTTTTGGATTGATGTTGCACCGTGATTGGCTCATTGACTACAGACTCCGCCTGTTTGCGTGATATTCTAGTCATGGCTGAATCGGAAAATCCTGGACCTACTTTGTGAGTCCAGTGTGGTTAGACAGCATTACATCTATTAGTGTGATTTAAACTGGACTTCCATGCTGCTCATTTAGCCACACAATTTAAAGACAGCCTGAAATAACTTGGTTCTTGCAAATTATCAGTACATGTACTGGCTAAACTATGGATTCATTCAGGGTGTTTTATTATTACAAAGTGTACAGTCTCTTCAGAGACTAACAAAAATTGCCACAGCTGACTATATTTCAAGTCATCCAGGCGGGGTATTGGGTTAAGTTTTCAACCAGCAATAATCACGTCTCAGAAGAACTTCATAGACTATGAAATTGCCTCTGCAAAAGGATACTGAGAATCCCAACCAGTTAAACCTGGATCTGATCCAACACTCACAGCACACGTGGTGCATTTGTCAAACTTTACTGGACTGATGTTGCACGTGATTGGCTCATTGACTACAAACTCCGCCTTTTTGCGTGAAATTCTAGTCATGGCTGGATTAGAAAATCATAGACCTACTTTGTGAGTCCAGTGTGGTTAGCCAGGCCAGGACTACAACTGTTAATCTCATTTAATCCCGGCTTCTATGCTGTCAAACTTTACTGGACTGATGTTGCACGTGATTGGCTTATTTGAGATACTAGTAATGGTTGGATTGGAAAATCCTGGACCTACTTTGTGAGTGTGTTGTGTTAAATCAGGCCAAGATTACAATTGTTAATCTCAATTAACCCAGGCTTCCATGCTGTCAAACTTTACTGGACTGATGTTGCACGTGATTGGCTTATTGACTACAAACTCCGCCTTTTGCATGAGATACTAGTAATGGCTGGATTGGATAATCCTGGACCTACTTTGTGAGTCTACTGTGTTAAACCAGGCCAAGATTACAATTGTTAATCTCATTTAATCCCGGCTCCCATGTTGTCAAACTTTATTGGATTGATGTTGAACGTGATTGGCTCACTGACTACAAACTCCGCCTTTTTGCGTGATATTCTAGTCATGGCTGAATCAGAAAATCCTGGACCTACTTTGTGAGTCCAGTGTGGTTAGCCAGGCCAAAACTACAATTGTTAAACTCATTTAATCCCGGTTTCCATGCTGTCAAACTTTACTGGACTGATATTGAACGTGATTGGCTTATTGACTACAAACTCCGCCTTCTTGCATGAGATATTAGTAATGGATGGATTGGAAAATCTTGGACCTACTTTGTGAGTCTAATGTGTTAAAACAGGCCAAGACTACAATTGTTAATCTCATTTAATCCAGGCTTCCATGCTGTCAAACTTTACTGGACTGATGTTGCACGTGATTGGCTCATTGACTACAAACTCCGCCTTTTTGCGTGAAATTCTAGTCATGGCTGGATTGGAAAATCATAGACCTACTTTGTGAGTCCAGTGTGGTTAGCCAGGCCAGGACTACAACTGTTAATCTCATTTAATCCCGGATTCTATGCTGTCAAACTTTACTGGACTGATGTTGCACGTGATTGGCTTATTTGAGATACTAGTAATGGTTGGATTGGAAAATCCTGGACCTACTTTGTGAGTCCAGTGTGGTTAGCCAGGCCAAGACTACAATTGTTAAACTCATTTAATCCAGGTTTCCATGCTGTCAAACTTTACTGGACTGATATTGCACGTGATTGGATTATTGACTACAAACTCCACCTTCTTGCATGAGATACTAGTAATGGTTGGATTGGAAAATCCTGGACCTACTTTGTGAGTGTGTTGTGTTAAATCAGGCCAAGATTACAATTGTTAATCTCATTTAATCCAGGCTTCCATGCTGTCAAACTTTACTGGATTTATGTTGCACGTGATTGGTTATTGACTACAAACTCCGCCTTTTTGCATGAGATACTAGTAATGGCTGGATTGGATAATCCTGGACCTTCTTTGTGAGTCTACTGTGTTAAACCAGGCCAAGATTACAATTGTTAATCTCATTTAATCCCGGCTACCATGTTGTCAAACTTTATTGGATTGATGTTGCACGTGATTGGCTCATTGACTACAGACTCCGCCTGTTTGCGTGATATTCTAGTCATGGCTGAATCGGAAAATCCTGGACCTACTTTGTGAGTCCAGTTGACCTACTTTGTGAGTCCAGTGTGGTTAGACAGCATTACATCTATTAGTGTGATTTAAACTGGACTTCCATGCTGCTCATTTAGCCACACAATTTAAAGACAGCCTGAAATAACTTGGTCCTTGTAAATTATCAGTACATGTACTGGCTAAACTATGGATTTATTCAGGGTGTTTTATTATTACAAAGTGTACAGTCTCTTCAGAAACTAACAAAAATTGCCACAGCTGACTATATTTCAAGTCATCCAGGCGGGGTATTGGGTTAAGTTTTCAACCAGCAATAATCACGTTTCAGAAGAACTTCATAGACTATGAAATTGCCTCTGCGAAAGAATACTGAGATTCCCAACCAGTTAAACCTGGATCTGATCCAACACTCACAGCACACGTGGTGCATTTGTCAAACTTTACTGGACTGATGTTGCACGTGATTGGCTCATTGACTACAAACTCCGCCTTTTTGCGTGAAATTCTAGTCATGGCTGGATTGGAAAATCATAGACCTCCTTTGTGAGTCCAGTGTGGTTAGCCAGGCCAGGACTACAACTGTTAATCTCATTTAATCCCGGCTTCTATGCTGTCAAACTTTACTGGACTGATGTTGCTCGTGATTGGCTTATT
>SEMN01002285.1:0-11692 GCA_005408345.1 Macquaria australasica
ATTTAACCCGTTTAACGTCATATTTAACCCGTTTAACCCGTTTCACGTCACATTTAACGTCATATTTAACACATTTAACCCGTTTGACGTCATATTTAACCCGTTTAACGTCATATTAAACCCGTTTGTCATATTAAACACATTTAACGTCATATTTAACACATTAACATCATATTTAACACATTAACATCATATTTAACCTGTTTAACGTCATATTTAACATATTAACATCATATTTAACACATTTAAAGTCATATTTAACCCGTTTAACGTCATATTTAACCCGTTTAACGTCATATTTAACACATTAACATCATATTTAACACATTAACATCATATTTAACACATTTAACGTCATATTTAACCCGTTTAACGTCATATTTAACACATTAACATCATATTTAACACATTAACATCATATTTAACCCGTTTAACGTCATATTTAACACATTAACATCATATTTAACACATTAACGCCATATTTAACCCGTTTAACGTCATATTAAACCCGTTTAACGTCATATTTAACGTCATTTAACACCTTTAACGTCATATTTAACACGTTTAACGTCACATTTAATGTCATATTTAAAACGTTTGTCACATTTAACACGTTTAACGTCACATTTAACACGTTTAACGTTACATTTAACGTCACATTTAACGTCATATTTAACACGTTTAACGTTACATTTAACACGTTTAACGTCACATTTAAAACATTTAAAACATTTAACGTCACATTTAACGTCACATTTAACACGTTTAACGTTACATTTAACGTCATATTTAACACGTTTAACGTCGCATTTAACGTCATTTAACACGTTTAACGTCGCATTTAACGTCATTTAACACGTTTAACGTCATTTAACGTCACATTTAACACGTTAAACGTCATTTAACGTCACGTTTAACACATTTAACGTCATTTAACACGTTTAACGTCATATTTAACACTAACGTTACATTTAACGTCACATTTAACACGTTTAACGTCATTTAACACGTTTAACGTCACATTTAACGTCACATTTAACACGTTTAACGTCATTTAACGTCATATTTAACGTCATATTTAAAACATTTAACGTCATGTTTAACGTCACATTTAACCCGTTTAACGTCATATTTAACCCGTTTAACGTCATATTTAGCCCATTTAACGTCATATTTAACCCGTTTAACGTCATATTTAACGTCATATTTAACACATTAACATCATATTTAACACGTTTAATGTCATATTTAACCCATTTAACGTCATAATTAACACATTTAACCCGTTTAACGTCATATTTCACACATTTAACCCGTTTAACGTCATATTTCACACATTTAACGTCATATTTAACCCGTTTAACGTCATATTTAACGTCATATTTAACACATTAACATCATATTTAACACGTTTAATGTCATATTTAACCCATTTAACGTCATAATTAACACATTTAACCCGTTTAACGTCACATTTAACGTCACATTTAACGTCATATTTAACCCATTTAACGTCATATTTAGCCCATTTAATGTCATATTTAGCCCATTTAACGTCATATTTCACACATTTAACGTCATATTTAACCCGTTTAACGTCATATTTAACGTCATATTTAACACATTAACATCATATTTAACACATTTACATCATATTTAACACGTTTAACGTCATATTTAACCCGTTTGACGTCATATTTAACCCGTTTAACGTCATATTTAACCCGTTTAACCCGTTTCACGTCACATTTAACGTCATATTTAACACATTTAACCCGTTTGACGTCATATTTAACCCGTTTAACGTCATATTAAACCCGTTTGTCATATTAAACACATTTAACGTCATATTTAACACATTAACATCATATTTAACACATTAACATCATATTTAACCTGTTTAACGTCATATTTAACATATTAACATCATATTTAACACATTTAAAGTCATATTTAACCCGTTTAACGTCATATTTAACCCGTTTAACGTCATATTTAACACATTAACATCATATTTAACACATTATCATATTTAACACATTAACATCATATTTAACCCGTTTAACGTCATATTTAACACATTAACATCATATTTAACACATTAACGTCATATTTAACCCGTTTAACGTCATATTAAACCCGTTTAACGTCATATTTAACGTCATTTAACACCTTTAACGTCATATTTAACACGTTTAACGTCACATTTAATGTCATATTTAAAACGTTTGTCACATTTAACACGTTTAACGTCACATTTAACACGTTTAACGTTACATTTAACGTCACATTTAACACGTTTAACGTCACATTTAATGTCACATTTAACGTCACATTTAACACGTTTAACGTTACATTTAACGTCACATTTAACGTCATATTTAACACGTTTAACGTTACATTTAACACGTTTAACGTCACATTTAAAACATTTAACGTCACATTTAACGTCACATTTAACACGTTTAACGTTACATTTAACGTCATATTTAACACGTTTAACGTCGCATTTAACGTCATTTAACACGTTTAACGTCATTTAACGTCACATTTAACACGTTAAACGTCATTTAACGTCACGTTTAACACATTTAACGTCATTTAACACGTTTAACGTCATATTTAACACGTTTAACGTTACATTTAACGTCACATTTAACGTCACATTTAACACGTTTAACGTCATTTAACACGTTTAACGTCATTTAACACGTTTAACGTCACATTTAACACGTTTAACGTCATATTTAGCCCATTTAACGTCATATTTAACCCGTTTAACGTCATATTTAACGTCATATTTAACGTCATATTTAACACATTAACATCATATTTAACACGTTTAATGTCATATTTAACCCATTTAACGTCATAATTAACACATTTAACCCGTTTAACGTCATATTTCACACATTTAACCCGTTTAACGTCATATTTCACACATTTAACGTCATATTTAACCCGTTTAACGTCATATTTAACACATTAACATCATATTTAACACGTTTAACGTCATATTTAACACATTAACATCATATTTAACACATTTAACGTCATATTTAACACATTAACATCATATTTAACACATTTAACGTCATATTTAACACATTAACATCATATTTAACACATTTAACGTCATATTTAACCCGTTTAACGTCACATTTAACGTCACATTTAACACGTTTAACGTCATTTAACGTCATATTTAACGTCATATTTAACCCATTTAACGTCATATTTAGCCCATTTAACGTCATATTTAGCCCATTTAACGTCATAATTAACACATTTAACCAGTTTAACGTCATATTTCACACATTTAACGTCATATTTAACCCGTTTAACGTCATATTTAACGTCATATTTAACACATTAACATCATATTTAACACATTTACATCATATTTAACACGTTTAACGTCATATTTAAGACATTTAACCTGTTTGACGTCATATTTAACGTCATATTAACACATTTAACCCGTTTGACGTCATATTTAACCCGTTTAACGTCATATTTAACCCGTTTAACCCGTTTCACGTCACATTTAACGTCATATTTAACCCGTTTGACGTCATATTTAACCCGTTTGACGTCATATTTAACACATTTAACGTCATATTTAACACATTTAACGTCATATTAAACACATTTAACGTCATATTTAACCCGTTTAACGTCATATTCAACATATTTAACATCATATTTAACCCGTTTAACGTCATATTTAACGTCATATTTAACACATTAACATCATATTTAACCCGTTTAACGTCATATTTAACACATTAACGTCATATTTAACACGTTTAACGTAACATTTAACACGTTCAACGTCACATTTAACGTCACATTTAACACGTTTAACGTTACATTTAACGTCACATTTAACACGTGAAATGTCATTTAACGTCACATTTAACACGTTTAACGTCATATTTAAAACATTTAACGTCACATTTAACACGTTTAACGTTACATTTAACGTCACATTTAACACGTTTAACGTCACATTTAACACATTAAACGTCACATTTAACGTCACATTTAACACGTTTAACGTTACATTTAACGTCATATTTAACACGTTTAACGTCACATTTAACACATTAAACGTCACATTTAACGTCACATTTAACACATTAAACGTCACATTTAACGTCACATTTAACACGTTTAACGTCATTTAACACGTTTAACGTCACATTTAACACGTTTAACGTCATATTAAACCCGTTTAACGTCATATTTAACACATTAACATCATATTTAACACATTAACATCATATTTAACCCGTTTAACGTCATAATTAACACATTAACATCATATTTAACACATTTAAAGTCATATTTAACACATTTAAAGTCATATTTAACCCGTTTAACGTCATATTTAACCCGTTTAACGTCATATTAAACCCGTTTAACGTCATATTTAACACGTTTAACATCATATTTAACACGTTTAACATCATATTTAACACGTTAACATCATATTAAACACGTTTAACATCATATTTAACCCGTTTAACGTCATATTAAACCCGTTTAACGTCATATTTAACACGTTTAACATCATATTTAACCCGTTTAACGTCATATTTAACACGTTTAACGTCATATTTAACACGTTTAACGTCATATTTAACCCGTTTAACGTCATATTTAACCCGTTTAACGTCATATTTAACACATTTAACATCATATTAAACCCGTTTAACGTCATATTAAACCCATTTAACGTCATATTTAACACATTTAACGTCATATTTAACACATTAACGTCATATTTAACACATTAACATCATATTAAACACATTTAACGTCATATTTAACACATTATCATATTTAACCCGTTTAACGTCATATTAAACACATTTAACATCATATTTAACACGTTTAACGTCATATTTAACACGTTTAACATCATATTTAACCCGTTTAACGTCATATTTAACCCGTTTAACAACATATTTAACATGTTTAACATCATATTTAACACGTTTAACATCATATTTAACACATTAACGTCATATTTAACACATTAACGTCATATTTAACCCGTTTAACGTCATATTTAACACGTTTAACATCATATTTAACACGTTTAACATATTTAACACATTAACATCATATTAAACACGTTTAACATCATATTTAACCCGTTTAACGTCATATTTAACCCGTTTAACGTCATATTTAACCCGTTTAACGTCATATTTAACCCGTTTAACGTCATATTTAACGTCATATTTAACCCGTTTAACGTCATATTTAACCCGTTTAACGTCATATTTAACACATTAACATCATATTTAACACATTTAAAGTCATATTTAACCCGTTTAACGTCATATTTAACACATTTAACGTCATATTTAACCCGTTTAACGTCATATTTAACACGTTTAACATCATATTTAACACATTTAACATATTTAACACATTTAAAGTCATATTTAACCCGTTTAACGTCATATTTAACACGTTTAACATCATATTTAACCCGTTTAACGTCATATTTAACCCGTTTAACGTCATATTTAACACATTTAACATCATATTTAACCCGTTTAACATCATATTTAACACGTTTAACATCATATTAAACACATTTAACATCATATTTAACCCGTTTAACGTCATATTTAACACATTTAACATCATATTTAACCCGTTTAACGTCATATTTAACACGTTTAACATCATATTTAACCCGTTTAACGTCATATTTAACACGTTTAACGTCACATTTAACACGTTTAACGTCATATTTAAAACATTTAACGTCACATTTAACACGTTTAACGTTACATTTAACGTCACATTTAACACGTTTAACGTCACATTTAACACGTTAAACGTGATTTAACGTCACATTTAACACGTTTAACGTTACATTTAACGTCATATTTAACACGTTTAACGTCACATTTAACACATTAAACGTCACATTTAACGTCACATTTAACACGTTTAACGTCATTTAACACGTTTAACGTCACATTTAACACGTTTAACGTCATATTAAACCCGTTTAACGTCATATTTAACACATTAACATCATATTTAACACATTAACATCATATTTAACCCGTTTAACGTCATAATTAACACATTAACATCATATTTAACACATTTAAAGTCATATTTAACCCGTTTAACGTCATATTTAACCCGTTTAACGTCATATTAAACCCGTTTAACGTCATATTTAACACATTATCATATTTAACACATTAACGTCATATTTAACACGTTTAACGTCATATTTAACACGTTTAACATCATATTTAACACGTTAACATCATATTAAACACGTTTAACGTCATATTAAACCCGTTTAACGTCATATTTAACACGTTTAACGTCATATTTAACCCGTTTAACGTCATATTTAACACGTTTAACGTCATATTTAACCCGTTTAACGTCATATTAAACCCGTTTAACGTCATATTTAACACATTTAACGTCATATTTAACACATTAACGTCATATTTAACACATTAACATATTAAACACATTATCATATTTAACCCGTTTAACGTCATATTTAACACGTTTAACGTCATATTTAACCCGTTTAACGTCATATTTAACACATTTAACATCATATTAAACCCGTTTAACGTCATATTTAACACATTAACATCATATTTAACACATTTAAAGTCATATTTAACCCGTTTAACGTCATATTTAACACATTTAACATCATATTTAACCCGTTTAATGTCATATTTAACCCGTTTAACGTCATATTAAACCCGTTTAACGTCATATTTAACACATTTAACATCATATTTAACACATTTAACATCATATTTAACCCGTTTAACGTCATATTTAACCCGTTTAACGTCATATTTAACCCGTTTAACATCATATTTAACACATTATCATATTTAACACATTTAAAGTCATATTTAACCCGTTTAACGTCATATTTAACACATTTAACATCATATTTAACCCGTTTAACGTCATATTTAACACGTTTAACATCATATTTAACACGTTTAACGTCATATTTAACACGTTTAACGTCATATTTAACCCGTTTAACGTCATATTTAACACATTTAACATCATATTAAACCCGTTTAACGTCATATTTAACACATTAACATCATATTTAACACATTTAAAGTCATATTTAACCCGTTTAACGTCATATTTAACACATTTAACATCATATTTAACACATTTAACATCATATTTAACCCGTTTAACGTCATATTTAACCCGTTTAACATCATATTTAACACATTAACATCATATTTAACACATTTAAAGTCATATTTAACCCGTTTAACGTCATATTTAACACGTTTAACATCATATTTAACCCGTTTAACATCATATTTAACACGTTTAACATCATATTTAACACATTTAACATCATATTTAACCCGTTTAACATCATATTTAACCCGTTTAACATCATATTTAACACATTAACATCATATTTAACACATTAACATATTTAACACATTAACATCATATTTAACACATTTAAAGTCATATTTAACCCGTTTAACGTCATATTTAACACATTTAACGTCATATTTAACCCGTTTAACGTCATATTAAACCCGTTTAACGTCATATTAAACACATTAACGTCATATTAAACACATTTAACGTCATATTTAACCCGTTTAACGTCATATTTAACACATTAACGTCATATTTAACACATTAATGTCATATTTAACACATTTAAAGTCATATTAAACCCGTTTAACGTCATATTTAACACATTAACGTCATATTTAACCCGTTTAACGTCATATTTAACCCGTTTAACGTCATATTAAACACATTTAACATCATATTAAACCCGTTTAACGTCATATTAAACCCGTTTAACGTCATATTAAACCCGTTTAACGTCATATTTAACACATTAACGTCATATTTAACACATTTAAAGTCATATTTAACCCGTTTAACGTCATATTAAACACATTTAACATCATATTTAACACGTTTAACATCATATTTAACACATTAACGTCATATTTAACCCGTTTAACATCATATTTAACCCGTTTAACGTCATATTTAACACGTTTAACATCATATTTAACACGTTTAACATCATATTTAACACATTTAACATCATATTTAACACGTTTAACATCATATTTAACACATTAACGTCATATTTAACCCGTTTAACATCATATTTAACCCGTTTAACGTCATATTAAACCCGTTTAACGTCATATTAAACCCGTTTAACGTCATATTTAACACATTAACGTCATATTTAACACATTTAAAGTCATATTTAACCCGTTTAACGTCATATTAAACACATTTAACATCATATTTAACACGTTTAACATCATATTTAACACATTAACGTCATATTTAACCCGTTTAACATCATATTTAACCCGTTTAACGTCATATTTAACACGTTTAACATCATATTTAACACGTTTAACATCATATTTAACACATTTAACATCATATTTAACACGTTTAACATCATATTTAACACATTAACGTCATATTTAACCCGTTTAACATCATATTTAACCCGTTTAACGTCATATTAAACCCGTTTAACGTCATATTAAACCCGTTTAACGTCATATTTAACACATTAACGTCATATTTAACACATTTAAAGTCATATTTAACCCGTTTAACGTCATATTAAACACATTTAACATCATATTTAACACGTTTAACATCATATTTAACACATTAACGTCATATTTAACCCGTTTAACATCATATTTAACCCGTTTAACGTCATATTTAACACGTTTAACATCATATTTAACACGTTTAACATCATATTTAACACATTTAACATCATATTTAACACGTTTAACATCATATTTAACACGTTTAACGTCATTTAACACGTTTAACGTCATATTTAACACGTTTAACATCATATTTAACACATTTAACGTCATATTTAACACGTTTAACATCATATTTAACACATTTAACATCATATTTAACACATTTAACATCATATTTAACACGTTTAACATCATATTTAACACATTAACATCATATTTAACACATTTAACATCATATTTAACACATTAACCAGCTGCTCTTCTCTCACCGCGTCCTGTCATTGCTGTCGCCATGTTGCATTTTTACGACGCTACTGTGTTCGCTTTACGGTAGTAGCGTTTCCCGCGTAGCTGCCTTCTTCACACGTCAGTAACCTACTGAGTTAATTCATAGATTGATCATTTAGACGTTGTCTCAATAAACGGTGACGTTTAAAAGCTGCACAGTTTTGGTTTGAGATGGCAAACTAGAGACGATTTGACCCAACTAGGATTCCGTACTCGGCACCGGCAGGATTTACGACCCCACGCTGGCCGCACGGCAGCTGCGACAGTGCAGGAAACGCGTGACAAGTTTGGTTTTGCTCGATCGGACTTGATCAGCGGATCGATACGCCATGCACCGGCGGTCGCTGCCCGCCTCTCCCAACTGGTACTGCTCCCGCTGCAGTGACGTCAGCAGCAGCGGTTTGCTGGGCGTCGGCGCCAAAAACGCCGTCTGTTTGATTGACGTGTCCGCGAACACCTGCAGGGTCACAGGTGAGTCTGCCGTCACGCACACGTGGGTCGCTCTGCCTCTTCTCCATCAGGTGCGATGCTCGCGGATGTCTGATCACCTGGATTGATTGGTAAAGCGACCAGTTAACCAGTTGAAGATCGACTCCAGTTCAACCTGGTTTTATTGATCACTGATCAGCGCTGACGCTCCCGCCGATACACAGGTCTTCTTCACTGATTGATTGTCTCTCTGTAAGCCGAATGCTTTTGGGTTCTGCGCTGCTGGTCTGGGGACCCTAGCTCGGGTGCTGGGCATTTTCTAAACGCTTCCAGACGCTATTTAGACTAAATGAGTCACCGCTTTAAAGGGGTGCTGCACAGGTTTGTGATTGCACTTCCATCAAGTTTGGGGACTTTATATTTTAAAAAAGAGTGGCAGAGGTCAAGATACCCCCACACCCGCAGCTTGTAACGCAGGCTGTCTGTTATAAATTCAAACCCACAATCCCTAACCCCGGTGACATCACAATGACGTCATCGGGGTTAATTTCTCAGACAGTGGGAAACTTATCCAAAGCTACAGAAGACATTATACTAGTGGTGTTCCTTTTTATAGACAGATTCATTGATAATGATAAGTTATCATTTGTTGCAGCCAGGGCTGCCGATTATTGTCTCGATCAATGGTTTGGTCTATAAAATTCAATTCAATTCAGTTTTATTTATATAGCGCCATATTATAACAAAGTTATCTCAGGGCTCTTTTTCGAGTAGAGCAGGTCTAGACCGACTCTTTATATTTACAGAGACCCAACAGTTCCCACCATGAGCAGCACCAGGAGACAGTGGCAAGGAAAAACTCCCTTTTAACAGGTAGAAACCTCGACCAGAACCAGAACCAGGCTCAAGGTGGGCGGTCATCTGCCTCGACCGGTTCAGGTATAAAATGTCAGCAAATGGTGAAAAATGGCAGTTGTATTTCCCACAGCCCAAGGTCATGCATTCAGATTATTTTCTTTTTATTTGACCAACAATCCAAACCTTAAATATAATCGGTGAACTATCAACTCCTCACTGCAGCTCGAGAATGGTATTTTTGCTCGAAAGATGACTGAAACAATTCATCAAGTAGTAAAGTTGTTGCAGATTCATTTTCTGTCGATTGACTAATCGACAAATCGTTGCAGCCCTTAAATGTCTTTTAGTTTGGCTGTGTGGTGGTTCAGATCTCAAATCATCATCCCAAATTTCTTGTGATTCAATGAAGCGGCTTGTTACTCTGTTTCTGGTGTTTTGTGGCCTTTTCCTATTGACCCTGATATCCAACGCTCTGTGTTTTTCAGGTGAGCTTGTGGGACATAGAGACCTGGTGTCTGGCTTCTCATTCTGTCAGCATGCAGGCCAGAGTCACATGTGTGTCAGCTCCTCCAATGATGGGACTATTCGCTTCTGGGACTCAGACAACAAGGTTCTTATAAGGGAACATGCAGCTCATCAGGTGAGCGTCGACTTCCCTATTCTGTTGTGTCATTGCAACAGAAACTGTGCGTTGTGGCGTCACGCTGGCGCCGCCCGCAGGCTGCAGTCGGCTCTGCACCAGCAGCAGAGATGAGCAGGAGGCTGCTTTCTCACTGCTGAAGCTGAAGGAGTCTTTCTCTTCAGATTTTTACCGTCGATGAGCCTGCCAGCTACACTCTCACACATCTTGGTTTCACATTTCTGTGCTGTGATGGTGAGAGTTGGCTGCTGACCCGGCCTGGAGAGAGAAAGTTAACCATCTGAGCTCGACAGGATGTGCAGGGGGACAAACGGCACAGCTTTCTAGTAGAGTTGGCTTCCAAGCCACTCCTCTGCAGCAATTCAGTGACTCTCTCAAGGGCATTTTTGAAACAGTTGTCAAGGTTAGGGAAGGCATTGCTTATTTACTTTCCATTATTTGCTTCAAATTATGCCTTCAGGGGATAATTCTTCTGTGGTTGGTTTTAAGCCTCAGACTGGCAGGATGGTTAGGCTTCCATCTTTGAACAGGTCTGAATTTCTATTCATAAATAAACCCAACAATGTAAGTGAATTGTTGGCATAAATTAGGTGTAAAACAATCCGATATACTGTAAATCAATTCGGTGATGCAAAAAAGTGCTTCC
>SEMN01002286.1:0-11671 GCA_005408345.1 Macquaria australasica
GTTATAATTTAGTTTAGATTTAGGTTTGATTAATAGGCTTGAGTCGAAGATGGCTGCAACTCCACCTCCTCGGCCTGAGCCTCGAGGAATGTGAGTATTAATGTGACTGGGGGGAGTGGATTCATTTAGGCTGACATATTCATCTTGACACAGCCAGGTTTCAGTGAGACAAAATAAATCAATATTATGATCTGATATTAGATCGTTTACTAGAACAGCTTTAGATGAGAGATCTGATGTTTAAGAGTCCACATTTAATTCTCCTATTTTGTTGTACTGTTGCAGTGGAGGTTTTACTTTTTATTAGGTTTTTATGTGTAACTCTTCTTCTGTTTACTTTTGATTTAAATAATTCAAGTGGTGGGGGGGCAGACAGCCTCTCTGTGGAGTTTAGGGTGGGTAACTGCTCTAATGGAAGCGCAGAGAAGCGTGTAGGACTGCAACTCTGCCTCCTGGTCTGGACCACAGACTGTATTAAGTCTATGGTCTGAACTCTGAGCTGTCATGGCTTTGGGCCACTAATAAATTCGGTCAGATTTCTAGATATGAGAGCGGCTCCATCCAAAGTGGGATGAATGCCATCTCTCCTAATCAGACCAGGTCTTCTCCAGAAAGTCAGCCAATTATCTACAAAGCCCACCTCATTACCTGGACACCACCTCGACAACCAGCGGTTGAATGATGACATGCGGCTATACATGTCATCGCTAGTAAGATTAGGCAGGGGTCCAGAGAAAACTACGGAGTCCGACATTGTTTTTGCATATGTACACACCGACATGTACACACCGACTCCACATCACAACATCATTTGCTGGAACAAGATATTTTTCAAACAGTTTCACCTCTTGAGATATTTGGTAATTAATGACCACTGAAAGTGCAATTTCTGACATAAGTCACCTATAGCTGGTTTGCTCTGGTCCAGATGCGTTCGGGGCAGGAGCAAGAGAGTAAATACAGGCAGAAGGTCCTGTGTTCTGGACTAGTGTTTATTTCTGAGAGAGAAACATTGCTGCTTCGTTCTCCGTCCAGCTGCTGCTACTAGAAACAGTTTGCTGCTCTGCTGCATCCCAGAATGCAAAGCACACCTGGCTACAGGAGCCGTTTGGCTCAAACCTGCAGAGTTCACCTGGCAGGTTCATTTTAACCGAACCAAACAGGTGAGGTGTGAAAACAATTTAAGAGCTTCTGATATTTTTTTGGTTTAGATCTATGAAACTGTTTCTATGCTCTGAAGACTGCTGAAATGATGCAATTCAATGTCTGTAAATCAACCAATCAATCAACAAAACTTTTGATAACCGATTACTCGTTTGTCATTCATCAAGAACAAATTCCAAACATATTCTGGCTGCAGGATTTCAGATTGTTGGTCGAACAAAACAAGACATTTTCTTTTCTTTCCTTTTCATCTGAATGATGATGTCACTGATTTCTACATCTGTGTGCTACAACTTTGTCAGCCAGAGGCACAAAACCTTCACTTAGACACAACAACATCTCAAGCTCAGCTTTAGTCAAAGCGATCAGTCTAACAATGTTACTGGTGACTGCAGGCAGTTTCACCTGTAGATAACCTGTAGTTAAGCTGTAGTTAACCAGATTGCTGCTGCCTGAACTGCTGGTGCATCAGTCAAACACTGCAGAAGTATAATGTGACGGGATGATGGGACAGGGTTTGAAAAGTCTAGAAACTCATAACACCAAACGCCTAACAAACCAGCAAAACATGACCAACCGACTGTAGGAATCTTAGATAGATAGATAGATAGATAGATAGATAGATAGATAGATAGATAGATAGATAGATAGATAGATAGATAGATAGATAGATAGATAGATACCCATGGGGAAATTGCTGAAGCCGCTGGGTCTGACAGATCATTCACCTCAGTCTGTTGTTGCATTGTTTTTAACCTTAATTTGATGAATTTACTGTTTAACAGACCACAAATGAGACAAGAATTAGGTTGGAAAAACGACAGATGTCGCTGAAGCCGAGTGTTTCTGGAGGCCTGGCCTCACTGATTACTGTACAAAAACACAACTGTATAACTTTATTCATTTTGGTTAAACTGGATCATAATTTGTGGAGAAAATAATTTTGATTTCCCCTCTGATGTCAGACAGCCTAGAAACATTCATATCTCTATAATATAATATTTATAATGAATGTACCCTATGTAATTAGTTTCTCAGTATATTCTTTTTTCTTACTGCATGTAAAATGGCTGTCATGATGAGTCACTTTGTTTATATTAAGACTTAATTAATAAAAAAAGATGCAACTACAACAAACACTAAAGTTAAAAGATACATTAAATTCATCTAAGGCTTCACAATTCTGTTTTTAATTACATTTAAAGTCAAATATTCACATTTTGCTAATTTACATTTTAAGTCACACATAAAATTGAGGCCGGGAATGTCATCCAACATAAGAAATATGGAAAAGATTTGATCATTTAGAGCCCAGTTCCAACAGTTTGATTTTTGATGATGAAATATTGAAATTCGCAGCACCGGCATGACCACGCCATCTGGTAAAAAGTCACAACTTTCACTGTACAGTAGGGCTGCCAAGATTAGTCGACTAGTCACGATTACGTCGACTATCAAAATCGTCGACGACTAATTTAATAATCGACATCGTCGTTTATTTTTTGAAGCTTTGTTTTTCTCTCCAAACTGCCGCTGTACCTTCCGCTGCCTTGTCTGCCTTTCTGTCCTTGACGCACATGCACAGTAGTGGTAATCGGGGTCAGCCGTGATGTCGCCGGAGAAGTTGTGCCCAGTATCAACAGTATCGTGGCTAGCCGCAAACGGAGCATTTTATCAAAAGAAATGAAAAGAATGTGCAATGCAAAATCTGCAAGGCAGAACTTGCCTTCCATGGGAGCACTACAGCGATGCACGAGCATTTGAAAAGAAAGCACGTTGTTGTAGCTGAATCTGATCCAGTTTCTGACGAAGAGGGACAGTTAGCTGCTCACATTAACGTCAACAGTGAGCTACTTACTTATATTGACAGCTGTAAACGTTAACATTAACGATGATTTCATCAGCCTTAGCACACGTATGTTATGTGTTTGCTGTAACGTTATAACAGTGATGTCATGTTTGAATAGGAAATGTGATAACGCTAATGTTTTATAACGCTACGTTACAGTGCTAAAAAATACGTTCCTCTTCAATGGACAACTTTGTTACCAAGGCAACAACATGCACACCTGGGCAGGTAAATGTCCTGACTGAAGCAATCTGGAACATGTTGGTGACGGACATGAGACCCCTGTCCATGGTTGGCGATGAAGCTGCTACAAGCTGCAAAGTTCATTAAAAGTTGAATGGACTGTCGTCTTAATTGTCTTTATTTTTTAGTTAGCACACACCCTTAAACACTTCAAGCTGGAAGCTAATGATGGTTATATAAGAGCAGCTGCATGCTGGTGCGATACGCTGCAATTTAGGTATGATCCGATTAGTCGACTAATCGCAAAAAAAAATCGGTGACTAGTCGATTATCAAAATAATCGTTTGTGGCAGCCCTACTGTACAGCATCATCAACGTCTTTAGGCTTCACTGGCAATTTTAGAGGTTGTTCTGCTCAACGCAGTAGGAGCTGCATGTTAGACTATAAATCGTGTCATTTCCTGCTGTCAATAGGTGGCGCTATGACTGTGGCTGACAATTTGCATATAGACGCCTTCAGGGCGGGGGGGTCATGAAACATGGCAAGTTTGGGGCCTCTAGGACAATGTACAGTCCAGTTATAAAGCATTTCATTTATAACTGGCGGCAAAACACCTAACTTCCATGCCACCTCACGGGCAGACCGTGTAAAAAAAAACAAAATCCACGAGTATCGTGGCCATCTTGTTAAGAAGGCATGGTCCAAGTTTGAAGGCGATCTGATAAAATCTGTAGGACAAGTTTGCAAAAGTATGGAGCATCCAAATGGCATAAAATGCATTAAAAATGGCAATTGTATTGAGAATAACTGACTTCCTGTTGGGTTTGGGGGGGGGGGTCCCAGAGGGTTTTTTGTAAGTCTGGACATGATACACATGCATACCAAATTTGGTGCATGTAGGTGAAACGTGCCGTGGGGGCTAATGTTTTAGAGATTGGAAGGGGGGGGCTACTGAGCCATTTTGCCACCCCCACGTGCGAGACCTATAAAATATAAAAGCATATGCCATTTGTGACGCATGTGCAAAATTTCAAGAGTTTTTGAGCATGTTTAGGGCCTGAAAACTGCGATTGAATTGGACAAAGAATAATAATAATCTCTCGAAATACAAGTTCGTGCTCGGGCCCAAATAACTTAAAAACATTGCTCATAAAGAGCAAAGAAATGTACGACGACTCATTTCTGTCCCATACTGAGCCCGTGTAGCTGCCAGGTGTCTGACATCCACTGACGTTGTCTATGGGATTCAGGAACATAACTTATTTAGAAGTGCTAAAAACCGAAGAGAACTCTGTCCTGACTGACTATTCTGAGTTAATATCTACAGACTAAGTTTAGTTACCTTCTTTAGTCCAACTTATCCTCCTGCACCGGAGCCAAGAGGCTGCGCTGTGGACGCAGGTGCGGCACCGTTTGTCCAGGAGCGTGTCAATACTTCGGTACTGACCAATCACGAACCGGTACCAATTTAGTACCGGTTCTCGATACCCATCCCTACATATAAATGCGGAAAAAGATTCATAATGATTGATAAACATAATGGATGCTACGTATCTTAGACCGCATCCTCCTCTCTGACACCGCTGTCGGAGTCCAGCTCTAATACTGGAGCTGGACTCTCCCGCGGACAGGGGACCCCGAATCTGGCAGGGGGCTGTGACTCGGCACGACACCGGTCTGGGCCACAATTTCTTTTTCCGCAGTCCAGCCCTGACTGCGGAGCAAAAATAAATCTTAAATCACAAACCTCCTCCTCCTCCCGGCGGTCCGAGCTCCTGCACTACCGGTGAAAACAGCAACTCTGCCCTGCTTCAGCTGATTAATTAAGCACACTTAGTATGTTGCTCGCCTACCTGGGCTAACAGGAGCTAACAGCAGCTAACAGGAGCTAACAGCAGCTAACGGCAGCCCCGTCTGTGAGATGTGTATTATAAAACTAAATTACAGATGCATCTTTACTTGCTTCAACATGAGTAACAAAGATGGGTATTGTTACGCTTGGGAGGAGCATGAAGGCTCCCTCAGCAGTGAGGTTTTTGCCCATCTGCAGTCCAAACACTTCGAATCAATCCTAGAGGCCAACGGAAACATCGAGAAAGTCATTGTCTGGAGTGATGGCTGTGGCTATCAAAATCGGTGTGGTACCATCAGCAACACCGACCTGCATCTTCGAGACTGCACGAATGCATCCATCCCCATACAAGGTGACTCGGCCATACCACAACGACTTCATGAAGTTATCTGGGGCCTATGTCACCAATATTCGACCAGGTAAAAAAGTTGGTGACCCCACAGCCCATGACCTCCGGGCTCTCCAGTACTTGGCTGGTGGTCGAATCCGGTACAAGTTGGATTTTGAGTCAAGTAACACATCTTGGTTATATTTAGGAGAGTAAAACAACTTTGGTTATGTTATGTTTGCATTTATATGTAAGAGAAAAAAATGCCTAAGTCACTTTTATTTGTTAGGCAATTGATGATGGGTCTTTTTCTTTTTGCATACTTGTTCACACATCTGTTTGAATGTACTGTTACAATATCAATAAAAAATACAAATGTGTTTTCTAAAAATTGTGTTTTTTTCTTGTTTTCCAAAGACATTGAAATATGACTTAGACAATTATGCTGTGAGGCTAACGATTTACACTTCGGGCCGGTTAAAACAGATTTCTGGACAGTTCAGAAACTAGTTAACTTTCTCACCGTTTCCAAGTATTGATCCGGACCAAGTCAGCAGACAGAACCAGGACAGAAGACCCGGAGACGTCAACTTAAATCCAAAACCCGACATGTTGTCTGGAAGATATTCCAAGTTAAATGTCAATAATATGAAACAAACTGACGGTGGGCAGCTGCTGACCACAGTCCTGTGCTCTAAGACGACAGTATTGATCACTGATAACTACAGAACTACTTCAGACCCGCTTTAACTTATTAAAACTACCTAACGGAGGATCCACGCTGTCGCACCAAAAGGAAGCTTTGCTGCTTCCGGATACACGCTTGTTTACTTTACTCTTCAGAATAAAAACCTGATGTCAGGAATTCACTTCTATTTCCAGCTTTTAAACCAACGTGGACGGTCAGTCCTTAAAGTGCTCAGAAAATGTGGTGAGAGTTTCTAGATCTTCAGCTTGTGATTGTTATGTTTAATATAATAATTTCACATGCCGACTGCTCACAGAGGGAGAAGCACAGCTGTCCTGTTGTGACATTTTGACAGTGAAATGAACACTGCAGGTTCATATTTGATCTGAAGTCACAGTCTGTGGTCCAAATGTAAAGCAGAGGGAGGCCGACCACCAACAATCAATGGAAGAAACTGGAACCTGCTAATCTGAGACTGATGGCATGTTATCACTCTTAATCCTGATTAGCAGAGTCTGGCCCAGATTTCCATCTATAACTCAAACTCTTGTATCTTGTGTCTGAATAAGTAAAATGTGTGTTTGGTCAAAAGATGATGGATTGAATGTGAACACGTTATATTTCAGTAAACTGCTGCAGGCCTGTTCTTTAGAGCCACATTAATATCAATCAGACATTTAAGAGCTCTGCTCGCTGAAGCTGAGACACTCATTAGGACAATCAGCATGTAGACCCACAGGTCCCACTGAGCAGAGCTGAAGCTGAGACACTCATTAGGACAATCAGCATGTAGACCTACAGGTCCCACCGAGCAGAGCTGAAGCTGAGACACTCATTAGGACAATCAGCATGTAGACCCACAGGTCCCACTGAGCAGAGCTGAAGCTGAGACATTCATTAGGACAATCAGCATGTAGACCTACAGGTCCCACTGAGCAGAGCTGAAGCTGAGACACTCATTAGGACAATCAGCATTTAGACCTACAGGTCCCACTGAGCAGAGCTGAAGCTGAGACACTCATTAGGACAATCAGCATGTAGACCCACAGGTCCCACTGAGCAGAGCTGAAGCTGAGACACTCATTAGGACAATCAGCATGTAGACCCACAGGTCCCACTGAGCAGAGCTGACGCTGAGACACTCATTAGGACAATCAGCATGTAGACCCACAGGTCCCACTGAGCAGAGCTGAAGCTGAGACACTCATTAGGACAATCAGCATGTAGACCTACAGGTCCCACTGAGCAGAGCTGAAGCTGAGACACTCATTAGGACAATCAGCATGTAGACCCACAGGTCCCACTGAGCAGAGCTGAAGCTGAGACACTCATTAGGACAATCAGCATGTAGACCTACAGGTCAGTATGGCAGGAGCACTGGGACGAGAAGGAGACTGGAAGACATCTATATATAGGCACAAACTGTGGCCAACCAGAAACAGTCGAACATGTAATACTTCATTGTAGGAAAGCCAATATGGAGAGGGGTCACCTGTTTCAGTCCCTGAGGAAGATGAACCACCGTGACTCTTCACTGTCGGGTCTCTTGGGGAGAACAGCAGGCGAGATACACTACAACGTTATTAGGTTTATAAAAGACAGATTTACCTAAAAGAGTCTAGGTTTCTATTTGTTCTGTTTTGTTTTTCCTGCATAACCTCCTGCTCCTGACTCCAGTCCAGCTGGTGGCGGTGATGCCAACCGCCAATAAACTCCACAGAAGAAGAAGCTTCAGCGTTTTAGCGTAGTAGCTTTTATTTACTAGCCGACAGCGTGGATCCTCCGTTAGGTAGTTTTAATAAGTTAAAGCGGGTCTGAAGTAGTTCTGTAGTTATCAGTGATCAATACTGTCGTCTTAGAGCACAGGACTGTGGTCAGCAGCTGCCCACCGTCAGTTTGTTTCGTATTATTGACATTTAACTTGGAATATCTTCCAGACAACATGTCGGGTTTTGGATTTAAGTTGACGTCTCCGGGTCTTCTGTCCTGGTTCTGTCTGCTGACTTGGTCCGGATCAATACTTGGAAACGGTGAGAAAGTTAACTAGTTTCTGAACTGTCCAGAAATCTGTTTTAACCGGCCCGAAGTGTAAATGCTGTTTCTTTACTTTGTCAGTGGCATCATGAAAACACCAGTAAATGTGTGTTTTGTCAGCTGAGTCCGTTAGTTACTGGCTCTGTTGGCCCCGTTAGCTGTTGTCAGTAGTCTGTACTGTTTGTGCTCTGCAGGTTTTCCTGTGTGATTTATTAACCTGATGCTCGCTGCAAATGCTGCCGGTGCAGTGAACGCAGCTTCAGATGCCTTCACGTGACCCTTGATGATCTTTGGCTGTTTTCACTCAACCATCACAAAGAAAACCTGGAGACTGTTTTCCGTTTGCAATAATCAGAGTCTCGTTCCTGTTGAAGAGAAACGTGTTGACTCGTTCACTGCGAGAGAATATAAAGAGGTTCATCACCTCAGTGAGAAGTCGTGTGTAAAGGGACACATCAGCTCGGTTAGCTGGTGTTTGAAGGGACGACGTCACGTCTGTCAGACTGCAGGTCAGCAGGTCAGGAGCAGCTCCAAACCAACCTGGAAGCATCTCTTCTTCACTGAAAGGGACATTTGCTTTCAATTCAATTCAATTCAGTTTTATTTATATGGCGCCATATCATAACAAAGTTATCTCAGGGCACTTTTTCGAATAGAGCAGGTCTAGACCGACTCTTTATATTTACAGAGACCCAACAGTTCCCACCATGAGCAAGCACTATGCGACAGTGGCAAGGGAAAAACTCCCTTTTAACAGGTAGAAACCTCGAGCAGAACCAGGCTCAAGGTGGGCGGTCATCTGCCTCGACCGGTTGGGTTGAAGGGGGAAGGGGGGAGCGGGAGAGAGAGAGCAGGAGGAAAGAGAACATACAGCAGCTCAATAAAGCATAGATATGGTAATGGCATTGATGTTAACACCAACGGAAACAACACTAAGAGCAACATTATAATAGCAACACTAATAACAACAGCAATAGCAGCTTAGCGGGTGCAGAGCAGGAGCAGGGGGCAGCAGGCGGCAGCAACCCTGGACCCAGACTCTCTGACTCCAGAGGCAGAAACACCTGCAGAAAGCAACAGAAGGAGAGAGAGAGGAGAGAAAGCACACAACTACGGGAAGAAGTTGAGTTAGTAACAAGCATTGATGGGATATGAGGGCGTACAGATGGAGAGGAAGAGGAGGAGAAAGGAGCTCAGTGCATCATAGGAAGTCCCCCGACAGTCTAGGCCTATAGCAGCATAACTAAGGGGGGGCTCAGGGGTCACCTGAGTCAGCCCTACTATAAGCTTTATCAAAGAGGAAAGTCTTAAGCCTACTCTTACATGTGAGGAGGTTGTCCGCCTCCCGTACACAAACTGGGATCTGGTTCCACAGGAGAGGAGCTTGATAGCTGAAGGCTCTGGCTCCCCATTCTACTTTTAGAGACTCTAGGAACCACAAGGAACCCTGCATTCTGGGAGCGCAGTGCTCTAGTGGGGTAATAGGGTACTATGAGCTCTTTAAGATATGATGGTGCCTGACCATTTAGGGCTTTGAAGGTGAGGAGAAGGATTTTAAATTCTATTCTGGATTTTACAGGGAGCCAGTGTAGAGAAGCTAATATTGGAGAAATATGTTCTCTTTTCCTGGTTCTTGTCAGTAAACGTGCTGCAGCATTCTGAATCAGCTGGAGAGTCTTAAGGGATTTATTGGGGCAGCCTGATAATAGAGAGTTGCAATAGTCCAGCCTAGACGTAACAAATGCATGGACTAGTTTTTCTGCATCTTTTTGAGATAGGATGTGTCTGATTTTTGCAATGTTAAGTAAATGAAAAAAGGCAGTTCTTGAAGTTTGTTTTATTTGGGAGTTAAAGGACATATCCTGATCAAAGATAACTCCAAGATTCCTTACGGTTTCGCTGGAGGCCAGGGCAATACCATCTAGAGAAACTATATCTTTAGATAATGTGTTTCGAAGGTGTTCGGGGCCAAGTACAATAACTTCGGTTTTGTCTGAGTTTAACATCAGAAAATTGCAGGTCATCCAGGTTTTATGTCCTTAAGGCATGCTTGAAGTTTAGCTAATTGATTGGTTTCATCTGGCTTGATCGATAAATATAATTGGGTATCATCTGCATAACAATGAAAATTTATGGAGTGCTTCCTAATATTGCCTAAAGGAAGCATATACAAGGTAAATAGAATTGGTCCAAGCACAGAACCTTGTGGAACTCTGTGACTAACTTTGGCGTGCATAGAGGATTCATCATTAACATGTACAAACTGATATCGATCTGATAAATAGGATTTAAACCAGCTTAGTGCAGTACCTTTAATGCCAATTAAATGTTCTAGTCTCTGTAATGGAATGTGATGGTCAGTGGTGTCGAATGCAGCACTAAGATCACAAGTAAGACAAATTACAGAGAGACAAAGTCCTTTGTCTGATGCAATTAGAAGGTCATTTGTAACTTTCACCAGTGCTGTCTCTGTGCTATGATGCACTCCTAAATCCTGACGAAAATCCTCAAACAGCTTGTTGTTGTGTAAGAAGTCACACAACTGATTGGCGACTGCTTTCTCAAGGACCTTAGAGAGAAAAGGAGGGTTAGATATAGGTCTATAATTTGACAAAATCCCTGGATCCAAGAGTGGGCTTTTAAGAAGAGGCTTAATTACAGCTACTTTTAAAGGACACATGGCACATAGCCTTTAAATAAGGACAGATTGATCATATCTAGTACATAAGTGCTAACTAAGGGGTAAAATTTCTTTAAGCAGCCCTAGTTAAGGCGGTCTAAGAACCGTTGATGGCTTAGATGAGGAAATCATGGAAGTTAGTTGATTAAAGGTTGATGGGAGAAAAGCAGTCTAAATGTACAGGTTTGGTTGTTTCTAAGGTTCCTGTGTTTGAGAAGATAAGTCAGTACCAACTGAGGCCAGGAGGTGCTGAATTTTTTCTCCTAATAGTTAGAATTTTATCTTTAAAGAAGCTCATGGAAGTCATTACTACTGAGGTCTATAGGAATACATGGCTCAACAGAGCTGTGACTCTCTGTCAGCCTGGCTACAGTGCTGAACAGAAACCTGGGGTTGTTCTTATTTTCCTCTATTAATGATGAGTAGTAAGCTGCTCTGGCATTACGGAGGGCCTTCCTATAAATTTTAAGACTAACTTGCCAGGCTAAACGTGATTCTTCCAGATTGGTGGAACGCCAATTCCTTTCAAGTTTTCGCGATGTTCGCTTTAATTTGCGGGTTTGCGGGTTATACCATGGAACTAACCTCCTCTGTTTTATTATCTTCTTTTTTAGAGGGGCGATAGAGTCGAGTGTTATTCGTAGTGAGCCTGCAGCACTATCAACAAGATGATCAATTTGGGAGGGACTAAAGTTAGCATAGGAGTCATCTGTTACATTGAGACATGGAGCTGAATTCAATGCCGATGGAATCACTTCCTTAAATTTAGCTACAGCACTATCAGATAGACATCTAGTGTAGGAATGTTTGCCTAATGGCGTGTAGTCCAGTAATAGGAATTCAAAAGTTAATAAAAAATGGTCTGATAAAAAGAATTCTGTGGAAAGACTAT
>SEMN01002287.1:0-11666 GCA_005408345.1 Macquaria australasica
CAGACAGGCAGACAGTCAGGCAGACAGACAGTCAGTCAGACAGACAGGCAGGCAGTTTGTATATAAAATGAGATTTAGATTTTAGTCATCGAATCAGCTGCCTTCATGTGAAGAAAAACTTCCAGTACGTTGTTGCTTTAAATGTCTGTAACACAGACGTTACAGCGGTCTGATCACATAGTAATAAATAACTAATAAATCAAGATAGCTATAATATACATTTATTAAAATAAGATATATAAAAAGAAATCAATACACATGTCAACAAAATGATGAATAACGGATCAACTCAGTTCAGTTGAAGAATAAAACACGTTTATCTACAATCCACACACACTGAACACACATGATGAATAAACTACGAAGCGAAAAACCAACGAAGCAAATAAAAGATAATACGAACAATAACTTTATTTGCATTTTGAATTTGGAGTTCTTTATTTGCCGAAAATTCACTGCTTTTTCTTATCAAACATCTTTTTGTTCTTTTGGCCTTATTACCTCACTGTTGGGGTCAGGGGTCAGGTGGGCTTTACCTGGATGGCGACAGGCAGCAGTTGGTTGTTGGAGTTCAGGTGCAGCAGGACGAGCGGAGCAGTCAGGTAGTTCTGCTTCCTGTTGACAGTGTTGGCTGTGAGTCCGTCCAGCAGCTGATAATCCACCACAAACACGTTTCCTCTCTGCAGGAACAGCAGGCTTCTGTCAAATACTACTCTTTGTTATTACAATTTTAAATGTTACCTGTCAGTTTAATATAGAATACTCAATATCGTTTGCTTAGATGAAAATCATGTAAATGTACAATTATTATATTTTATTCTATCATTATCTTCACTGAGTGACGGACAGTTTCTAATCCACGTGTTCACGTCCTTCCAACAGTCCCAGTTCAGACAGACAGACAGACCACTGGTTCAAACTGTGACCACATGGTGTGGGCCTCGGACCACTAGTCCACAGGGACGTGGACTCCACGTTTTCATGTTTGCTCAGTAAATGTTTGTTTCATTACAACACGGTCTGAACAGTAAGGCCCCGGTGGCCCAGCGGTCTGATGCAGACCATGTAATCACAGGTTTGATTCTGGCTGGGGGCCTTAGTGTTCGCTCTGTCTCCACCATCAACTGTGGAATAAAGGCAAGATGACAGATATACATCTTTAAATATATTTATAACTTTTGATCACCTCCATTTCCTGACTGAGGCTGGCTCCGCCCTCCAGCAGCGCCCCCACCGTCTCCTCGGTAACGGCCATGTTGGGCGGGATTTCTGTGCAGCGGCGAATCAGAGTCGGGTTGGCTCCGTTCAGGAACTGATGTCCGAAGAACCAGTCCTCCCTCCAGAGTCGCTCCACCAATCCTGACGCACGACCGACAGGAAGTCAGCAATATCTCAAATAAACATATATAATCAATATCATTATTGATAAATACTCAGCTCAGAGGAAGTTCAGGGAACTATTCTCTAATACAGAATCAGAGAATGATTGTTTTTCAGTTCTAATATGCTTCATCTGTCTGACGGTTTTATTCATTTCTTCTGATTTTGACTGAGATCTTTCATCTCCTCCTGCTGGATTTACGGATTTATTATTTTACTGGTTCTCTGGATTCCGAACAAAACCTCAGATTGTCCTTCAGGGACCATTTGATCAGATTCAGTTCTAAACAGCCGCGCGTGGAAACGACAGAAACACTGTTAGATACAGACGATGAAGATGATGAAGATGAAGATGAAGATGAATATTATCATGGTAATTAAATTAATAGTTGTCTCACTGCAGGTCGGGGTCCTGGTCTGCTGGCAGAGCTGATGGATCTCATGAAAACTGGACCAACGCTGCTGAGAGTACAGGAAGCTCTGCAGACCCAGCTCCAGCAGCCTGAACACAGAACAACACAGTAGAGACCAGCAGAGACCAGCAGAGACCAGCAGAAACCGACAGAGACCAACAGAGACCAGTAGAGACCAGCAGAAAATGACAAGAGACCAGCAGAGACCAGCAGAGACCAGTAGAGACCAGCAGAGACCAGTAGAGACCAGCAGAAAATGACAAGAGACCAGCAGAGACCAGTAGAGACCAGCAGAAACTGACAGAGACCAGCAAAGACCAGTAGAGACCAGCAGAAAACGACAGAGACCAGCAGAGACCAGCAGAAACCGACAGAGACCAACAGAGACCAGTAGAGACCAGCAGAAAATGACAAGAGACCAGCAGAGACCAGCAGAGACCAGTAGAGACCAGCAGAAAATGACAAGAGACCAGCAGAGACCAGCAGAAACTGACAGAGACCAGCAAAGACCAGTAGAGACCAGCAGAAAACGACAGAGACCAGCAGAGACCAGCAGAAGTTCAAACTGCTAGAAACAGGAAACAGTTTAATGAAGCAAAACTCAGATGAAACTGATGAAAGCCTGTAAGAAATCTAGTAGAAGTTAAATGTATTAAACTAATCAATCAATCAATCACTACTAAAGGAATATGATAGTTTGGTCAGAACGAACACAGGCCCACACAGTCAGAACCAGCCACACATGTAAATATATATATATATATATATATACTGTATAAATACTGAATATCTGTCACAACACAATCTTAACTCAAGGTCCACTTACTGGCTTTTCCTGAGCTCTCACACATATCTCACAGTCTTCCTCGTTCGCTCAACACGGTCCTCAAACTTCACACTTTGATTTCATGATGTGTGTTAAATTAGACCATCGTCTTAATGAAAACGTACTTTGAATGTTTTATTGTAAAGATTATTACATGTATCTTCATTTGTATGAAACTATTTACATTAAATGTCATCACTTCTTTCAATAAATTAATCATTAACTATCAGGATTCTTCTCTAATCAATAGTAGTGGTGTCTGATCAGCGCTGGGTCTTCTTGCAGACTGTGAGATGTGGTTGAAAGCTCCGGGAAAAGACAGTAAGTGGACCTTGAGTTACGATGACTGTATGTTTCTACGTACACTCTGCCGACAGTCAGAATCATGTCGGTTGCCTTGGATACGGAGAATCGAACCTCAGCAGGAAGTGACATGACATTGTTTGCCTTCATCGTCTCCGGGAGACCGTCGTTATAGCAACTCCACCTACAAACAAAGTTTGTTTCTAACTTCTTTAATAAAAACTTTGAGAAGATTGAGAAGATTGAGACTGCTTTCTTGATCTGCTCCAAGTTTCTAAAATATAGACTTTATAATAATATAATTGAATATAAGGTATTATAATATCTAACATGGTGATTGATTACCGATACGTGTGACGGCGGTACGTCAGCTCGTTTACCCTCTGATCCAGTTCGATTGGTCGGACGTCGTTGAAAACAAACTTTGCTTCAGAACAAAAACAACAAACAGAAATGAAAAAAAGCTGAAACAAACGAAATATTTTTACTCTGTTTCATCACCGACCAATCGAATCCCTCAGAGCCAGCGAGGTCGAGCAGCTGACGAATCGGTAGCAGGGGAACAGTGAGACTCCGCCCTCAGGCGTTGTCACAGCGACCTTCGAACAAAACCAGACACTGGCTGTGGTGGGCTGGGCTTCCAGACGGACCAATAGCAGAGCTCCAAGGCTGCTGGGACAGTGAACTGCGTATTCTGCCTGGCGACAGAGATTTACATAAGACTAAACATGTAGATAAATACATAAAGAAATTAATTTAATGATTTGAAGAACTGAATTGTCAGCTTTAACTGTCTTCATATAAAACCTGACATTAAATGAAAACAAGATTCATTCATGTATTACTGTAATTTAAATATAATTTAGGATTTTATGTGTTACTGATTTAATAATGTTATTTTTGTGTCTCTTTCCATCCCGTAGAACAGGAAGTGTACTTTTTCTTCTGTGGTTTTGCAGCAGCACATGTTCTTTAAAACTCGACAAATCTGAAAAATAAAAATAGAACAAACGTACAGTTTATTGATTAAAAACAGTCATTTTAATTCTTTTTTACAGTTGAAATAAAAAATAAACTAACAATAAATTTTACATTTTAACATTTTATTTTAATAAACAAATCATTCATCACCATGGTTACTACCAGCAGTGTTGTTTAGTTAATCGTTATGACTCACAGATCTCTCAGCCAATGGGACGCGCTCGCTGGCCCCTCTGCTGCCGACCAGTTGGACGACGGTTCGGTGGGCGTCGCCAGAGAGAAACAAACGTTCCTGATACACGACAACACGGTATATCACCATGGCAACTGCATAGACAAAAACACAAAATACAAATGAGTCCGTTTATTTTTAATTAACAATATTAAGGTACGAAAATGACTTTGAAATACTATATATATTATGTAAATGTAAATACTCAAAAAACCAACCAACTTGTGTTTACATAAAAATACTCAACAGGAAAGTACTGGAGTAGTTTTTAGTAGAAAACAAAATCTTTGTGTTGCTGCAGACAGAAACACAAAGAAGTGATTTTGGATTAAAGTTTGGAGGCTCTGATCCTCCGTCACCGACACCACGAACACGACGAGCAGCAAGAAACCTGCTTCAGCTGTTCACCTGCCTGTTGACCACAGTCAGCCTCAGTAATGACCTGTATTAGTACTGCAGTACTGAGGACAGTAATATGTAGTATTACTCACCGCTGATGGATTTCAGTCTGACTGAAAGCAGAAAGAAATACATCGTCTGCGTCGGCTTCTGTCAATATTTAGTTTCCACATTTCTGGAGAGTTCAACACATAGAAGCTGCGTGTCAATCATACCTCCCGTCAATTATTAATACGTTCACTGATAATCTGATGATGGAGCTGCTGCACCTTCACTGGTGGAGGAGGAGAATGAAAGGTTTGAAATTAAACTTTATCATCCGTGTTCAGGTGAAGCCGGAGAGGGAGAAGCAGGAGGTGGAGCGGAGCGATAGGAGGAGGAAAAGATGGAGGAGGAGGTGATGATGGTGAGAATGTAGAGCAGGAGTGGACAAGGTGGAGAACGAGGTGCAGCAAGAGGGGCAGGTGGAGCACTTTTAATCGATACACCAGCGTTTCCACTCAGCCGAGAGGAGAACTGATCTCTGGGGGTTTTGCTCCTCTTTGGGAGTCCATCGTGAATTCTTTGTAGTCTCTGAACATCCAGAGACTTGAGGGGTCGCTGCAGTTCCTGCTGCAGGTTCAATAATCTGACCGACTGACAACAGAGGAAACCATGGAAACAAGTTCAGGACTTTCTGATCTGACGGACTTTATAAATATAATCCAGCCAGCAGGAGTCTCTTCTACTGTTTTTTTAAACTTATTCTTGTTTATTGGTTTTATTTTCTTTTTAACTTCATGTGAACTCTGAGACAGAAGAGGCGAAGTCTAAGAGAAGAAACAGTTTCAGTTTATTATCAAGGCAGATTTTATTCATGACGTGTCATTATTATTATTTTATTATTAATATTTAATTATTAAGGCAACATGTACAGCTACAAACGGCACGTGGGCGGGGCCTGAAAGTGTCACAGCTTGGCCTTGTTCATGCGGCCCATCAGTTTCTCCAGTTTGATGGCGAGCGTCATGTCGCCTTTGATCCGCAGCTTCCCCGACATGAAGGCCAGCGTGGGCTTCAGCTTCCCTGAAACAGCACACAGGAAGACACCGCTGTTACCATGGAAACCACACCGCAAAATCCCACCAGGATCATCGCTGCGGTTACAGCGTTGCCACAGTAACATGTTTCCTACAGCGTGCTCAGGTTGTTTCTCTCATCCCTACATTTTCCATTATTCTCAGTGTTACCATGGTGACGGCTCACCTGCGAACATCTTGCTGAAGTCGTTGGAGTCCATCGTCATGACGACGTCTGCTTTGACAGGCGGCTGGCCCTGCCCAGCGCAGCCAGAACCGCTCTTTAAGTCCAGAAACCAAATGCCCCCATGTTCTCCTTATATGGACACAAACACGTTCATATTAAAGACACGCCCACAGGATCTCCTTATATGGACATACTCCTCCTAACAGACTGCCCTGTTGTTACCTGATAGGTCGAACTGATAAATGCCCTGCGTCGACTTGACAACGTCTTCGTTGATGACTCCTCTGATGATGTCAAACGTGTTTTCTATTGGTCCACTGGAGGGAGGTGTAGCCGATGATGATGGTGGTGGTTTGAAGGCTGGGGTCGCCCCTAGCAACGAGGAGACAAAAACAGGTGATTTCAGTGGACTGAGGTCCAGCTTCGTCTAAACACCTAAAAATATAAACTTTCGGAGATAAAGTGCATTTCACAAGGCCCATGTAGAGTATTTCAAATATAATTCTATATTCTAGGACATTAAATGATCCCATGTTTTGATTGACACAAGGCTCATGTTTGTTCTCTTGAGATCTCTGTTCCACACACACACACACAGCTGGTCTGTGTTTATACTAGTATAACTAGTGATAGTATAATAATAGTATTTGAAAATACCACTGTTATACTGACAGTACTACAGTGTTTGTAGAAGTATCAGTAGCGTAATCTGCAGTACTGATAGTATTTGTAGTCGTCCAGTACGGCAGGTAGTGGTGACATCACTAGTTCTGACTCCAACAGTATTTGCACTAGTACTGGCAGCAGTATTCACAGTATTTGCAGTATCTGTAGTATTTACCGTGCTGCTCCATCTGTTTGGCCAGCGTCTCCGGTGCATCGTCCAGGAAGAAGTCCGGCAGCAGGGGGTGGCCTGTTGACCAATCAGAGACCACCATGAGTACCACATGACGTGTGGGAATGCTAGGTTAGAGTTAGCTCAATTAGCCTGCCGTCACCTGGTTGGACGGCGTACTGTTCGAAGTCGTGGACTCCCTGCTCCTTCAGGACGTCCTCGTCCACCAGGAAGTGACCTGTGTAGTCCTTCGGTCGGGACAGGATGGCGTAGGCGGCGTCCGCTATGATGTCAGCTGTACGACACTGTTTACTGACGCCCTCTCCGCCCAACATGTCCATGGCTGCTGTCTGGATCGCTACGGCAACAGAGCAGGGTTAGCACCATGGAGAGTCTGTTAGCATGCTAGTTTACTATGAGAGTCTATGAGGAGTCTGTTAGCATGCTAGTTTACTGTGAGAGTCTATGAGGAGTCTGTTAGCATGCTAGTTTACTATGAGAGTCTATGAGGAGTCTGTTAGCATGCTAGTTTACTATGAGAGTCTATGAGGAGTCTGTTAGCATGCTAGTTTACTGTGAGAGTCTATGAGGAGTCTGTTAGCATGCTAGTTTACTATGAGGGTCTATGAGGAGTCTGTTAGCATGCTAGTTTACTATGAGAGTCTATGAGGAGTCTGTTAGCATGCTAGTTTACTATGAGAGTCTATGAGGAGTCTGTTAGCATGCTAGTTTACTGTGAGAGTCTATGAGGAGTCTGTTAGCATGCTAGTTTACTATGAGAGTCTATGAGGAGTCTGTTAGCATGCTAGTTTACTGTGAGAGTCTATGAGGAGTCTGTTAGCATGCTAGTTTACTATGAGGGTCTATGAGGAGTCTGTTAGCATGCTAGTTTACTATGAGAGTCTATGAGGAGTCTGTTAGCATGCTAGTTTACTATGAGAGTCTATGAGGAGTCTGTTAGCATGCTAGTTTACTGTGAGAGTCTATGAGGAGTCTGTTAGCATGCTAGTTTACTATGAGAGTCTATGAGGAGTCTGTTAGCATGCTAGTTTACTATGAGAGTCTATGAGGAGTCTGTTAGCATGCTAGTTTACTATGAGAGTCTATGAGGAGTCTGTTAGCATGCTAGTTTACTGTGAGAGTCTATGAGGAGTCTGTTAGCATGCTAGTTTACTATGAGAGTCTATGAGGAGTCTGTTAGCATGCTAGTTTACTATGAGAGTCTATGAGGAGTCTGTTAGCATGCTAGTTTACTATGAGAGTCTATGAGGAGTCTGTTAGCATGCTAGTTTACTATGAGAGTCTATGAGGAGTCTGTTAGCATGCTAGTTTACTGTGAGAGTCTATGAGGAGTCTGTTAGCATGCTAGTTTACTATGAGAGTCTATGAGGAGTCTGTTAGCATGCTAGTTTACTATGAGAGTCTATGAGGAGTCTGTTAGCATGCTAGTTTACTATGAGAGTCTATGAGGAGTCTGTTAGCATGCTAGTTTACTATGAGAGTCTATGAGGAGTCTGTTAGCATGCTAACATTTAGCCACTGACCGGTTCTAGGCCAGAGGGCGTTGACAGCAATTTGACCTCTGAACTCTTCGGCCATTCCCAGGACGCACATGGACATGCCGTACTTTGCCATCGTATATGCTGAAAAACAAAACAATAAAGCAGACGTGTTATTACTGCAGTGTGTATGATGGGATGCTGGCTGGTCAGTTGCCATGGTTACCTGTGTGGTTCTTGAACCAGACGGGGTTGAGGTTGAGCGGAGGCGACAGGTTCAGGATGTGAGGACTGCGACTCTTCAGCAGGTGAGGGATGATCAGCTTAGACCTGAAACATACAGGAGCTCGTTAACAGCACTAACGATCAGCAGCTCGCCGGGAGCAGCTGATCGTTAGTGAGCTCACTAACTTCAATAATAATTATAATAAACGGCAACTAATCAAGTTAGCTAACAGCTCGTTAACTGAATCTTCCTCCCAGCAGCTCGTCCCAGAATGCACTCCTGGGCTGTGTCTCAATTCAGATACTTCCATGTAGTACACCGTGTACTCTGTGTGAACTTTGACAGGGTAGTGTCGTCTCTAATCGAACGCAGCTGCTGGGCACTGCATGATCATCGCAACATTTGATCGCTTCTTCTTCTTTTTAATGACATTTGCAGCCGGGCGGAGCGTTAACGCAACATCTGACCGTGACTGTCGCACGCCAGAATATCTGCCGGCTCGTTGCTCCCTGGACTTCAATTCAGTTTTGATTAAAAATGAACGACAGCCCGCTTTTCATTGTTCAGTATCATAAATGTACTGAACTATGACACCCAGTAACAGGTGTGTGTGTCAGATTCGTACGTCAGGTAAGTCCCTCTCAGGTTGATTCCCAGCATCAGGTCCACCTTCTTCATGGGCGTCTCCAGAGTTCCTGTCAGACTGATGGCGCTGGCGTTGTTCACCAGGATGTCGATTCCTGCCAATCAGACACAAGCACTGTGATGATGTCACTGCCGAGGCTACATCAGCTTCGGTCAGTCTGACATGATCCCTCACCAGCTTCCCACCCACTGACACAACTGGCCTTCATTGGACTGCTACAGTAAAGAGTCTCCTCTCTGTCTATATTTAGTTATTATCTAACTGACTTGTCATTTGTGATTTTTCCTTTTTTGAATTGTTCGTTTCTGTCTGATCATCTGTGATGTTTTTATTCAACACTGTAAAAATGTTGCTGTACCTCCAAACTTGTCGACAGCTTTCTGAACAGCTTCTCCGATCTGCTGCTCATCACGAATGTCGACGACACAGGCCAACGCCGTCCCCCCCGCCGCCTCCACTAAACACACAGAAAACATGTTGATTGACATGTAACGTCAGCATGAACTGGAATCACACCTGGCTCATGTTAAAATGCTACAGACTGATGATAAAGATGATCAATTTCACTTTCTTGTTTGATTTGTTTTCATTCAGGAATTCTAAATCTTCCATAATCAGGTTCAGTTCACGTGCAGTAGGAAAGTAAAGTGCCGGATGAAGTTTCAGAAGCTAAAATATGGTGGAAATGGGAGCAGGTGGTTTATTTGGCTGAAACAGGCAAAAAAACGTCAGCATGGTTCTTTAAAGTCTGGTGTTATTCTACATTTTTGTTATTGTCTAAAAACCAACAATCCGAGCCCACTGGTTCCTGCTGGAGAACCACAGATATATAGAGCCCACTGGTTCCTGCTGGAGAACCACAGACATATAGAGCCCACTGGTTCCTCCTGGAGAACCGCAGATATATAGAGCCCACTGGTTCCTGCTGGAGAACCGCAGACAGATAGAGCCCACTGGTTCCTGCTGGAGAACCACAGACATATAGAGCCCACTGGTTCCTGCTGGAGAACCACAGACATATAGAGCCCACTGGTTCCTCCTGGAGAACCGCAGATATATAGAGCCCACTGGTTCCTGCTGGAGAACCGCAGACATATAGAGCCCACTGGTTCCTGCTGGAGAACCGCAGACATATAGAGCCCACTGGTTCCTGCTGGAGAACCGCAGATATATAGAGCCCACTGGTTCCTGCTGGAGAACCACAGACATATAGAGCCCACTGGTTCCTGCTGGAGAACCGCAGACATATAGAGCCCACTGGTTCCTGCTGGAGAACCGCAGATATATAGAGCCCACTGGTTCCTGCTGGAGAACCACAGACATATAGAGCCCACTGGTTCCTGCTGGAGAACCGCAGACATATAGAGCCCACTGGTTCCTGCTGGAGAACCGCAGACATATAGATTCATGTTTGGAAAGACTCAAACAGCTGCTCACTCTAGTGTTTATCAAGCAAACAGGAGGAAAAAGTGCATTAGTTTGGGACTACTTTTAGCGGCGGATGAATCCACATTTGGTGCTCAGTGTATGTTAGCAGTTAGCCTATTAGCCTGATAGCTCCTCACCCTCCTGAGCAGCACTGTAGATGGTTCCTGGTAGTTTGGGGTGGGGCTCGGCGGTCTTGGCGGCGATGATGACGTTGGCCCCGTCTCTGGCAGCTTTCAGAGCGATGGCTTTACCGATGCCTCGACTCGCTCCGGTGATGAAGAGCGTGCAGCCGGCTAACTTCCTGAAACACAGAGCAGAACAGAAGAAGTTAGCTAACATGCTAACACACGGGCTCTCCTTAAGACCGTGAGGCTAAACTGACTGGCATGCTAGCAGTTTCCCCCTGCTCCCAGTCTGTGTGCTAAGCTAGGCTAACCATGTCTCTGAAGCACATCTGAAATGTGTCTGTAGAGCTGAACCTGGCTCGTCCTGAAAAGCAGCTTCAGACCGCATGTTATTATAAACATGAAATATTTGTCTTTTGTTTAATGAAAAACGGGAATTTTTTTCTTCTAATAAAGAGAAAGCAATCACAGACAGACAGACAGGCAGACAGACAGAGAGACAGGCAGGCAGAGAGACAGACAGACAGGCAGACAGAGAGACAGGCAGACAGGCAGACAGGCAGACAGAGAGACAGACAGACAGACTGAGAGACAGGCAGACTGAGAGACAGGCAGGCAGACAGACAGACAGACAGACAGACAGGCAGACAGGCAGACAGAGAGACAGGCAGACAGAGAGACAGGCAGACTGAGAGACAGGCAGGCAGACAGACAGACAGACAGGCAGACAGGCAGACAGACAGGCAGACTGAGAGACAGGCAGACTGAGAGACAGGCAGACTGAGAGACAGGCAGACTGAGAGACAGGCAGGCAGAGAGACAGGCAGACAGGCAGACAGAGAGACAGGCAGACAGAGAGACAGGCAGACAGAGAGACAGACAGACAGACTGAGAGACAGGCAGACTGAGAGACAGGCAGGCAGACAGACAGACAGACAGACAGACAGGCAGACAGGCAGACAGAGAGACAGGCAGACAGAGAGACAGGCAGACTGAGAGACAGGCAGACTGAGAGACAGGCAGGCAGACAGACAGACAGACAGGCAGACAGGCAGACAGACAGGCAGACTGAGAGACAGGCAGACTGAGAGACAGGCAGACTGAGAGACAGGCAGACTGAGAGACAGG